>PVJH01007274.1:0-94321 GCA_004026705.1 Nesogale talazaci
CTCTCTCTCTCTCTCTCTCTCTCTCTTCTCTCTCTCTTCTCTCTCTCTCCTCCTGCTTTCCTGGCTTCCTGTGGGTTAAGCCAGATCCCAGGGGGCAGCCCCTCCCTCCCGGCACAGGACGACGACGTGTGGCGACCCTCAGGGAGGTGGGGGGCAGCGCTGGCTCCAGGCGGAGGGAGCTGTGATTTAATAAGCAGACACTTAGGGACAGCCCTCTCCGCTAATTGTCCATTGGCTGCCGCCGTCCTGCCGGCGTCTCTGGGCTCATTAGGAAGGGGAAGGGAGGGGGCCTGGGAAGAGCCTCCCCCTCTGGCTTCGCTGGTTCCGGAGATGTTTATCACACTGGACAGCGCAGCTGCACGCCGGCCTCCACTGGAGACGGAGAAGCAGACCGGGCCTCTCCTGGGGGGCATGCTTACAGGCTTGGTTTAGAAAGGGCATGGGGCCTGGGTTCCAATCCAGACTCCACTGTGCCACCATGAGCAACAGGTTCAAACCCTTTGGGTGGTGCCTGTACTTGGCTGGGGGGCACGAACTCCCCAGTATTTGTGGGCTACCCTTCACTGAGCCCTGGAGAACAGCCTCCGGAGGAGACTACAGAGGGCTGGGGCTTGTAGTTACCGGTGTGGACAAACCCAGGAACGGAGAGTGCCCAAAGGACAATGGGCGGGTAAGGGAGACTCTTTCAGAGTGGTCTAGGTCAGTGGTTTTCCATAGACTTCCACATTCTGATTTCAATGACTTCCTTTTCAACGACGGTAAAATGAGACGCGATGAACTGTGGTCAAGTTCTGTGTGACGCATAGCTCCTCTCTAGGACAGGGTGGAACTAACTGCCTGGGTGTGTTTCCCAAAATGTAATTCTTTTGCAGGAGTAGAAAGGTTAAGCTCATCTTTCCCCCACCAACTGAAACTGCTGACTTCATGGTTAGCAACCTAACACATAACCAGCAGGCCACCAAAGTTCTCCTTACTAAGATAGGCTCTTCCCCACTAAGATAGGCTCCTCCACACTAAGATAGGCTCCACTCCACTAAGATAGGCTCCTCCCCTGTAAGATAGGCTATTAAAAATGAATGACAACAGACCAAGGGGCTTCATCTGAACTTGACAAAGATGCTTCATAGAGCCCCTGAGGGAAACCCTTGTCGACTAATTAGAAAGTTGACCTCTCTACCCACCCAGAGGCCCACTGGAAGAAAGGGCTGGCAATCTGTTTCCTAAAGGCCACAGCCTTGAAAACACTGCAGAGCTGCCCTCCGCTCTGCACACTGTGGTTGTCACAGGCCAGTGACTCCTGACCATGGCTGAGTGAATGCTGAATAAGAACAAACCTACAATCAGAATGCATGAGTTGAGAATGAATCTCCCTTCCTTCCTTTTCCTTCCTTCTTTATGACCTTCCTTCCTTCCTCCCTTCCTTCTTTTTGATAAATTGACCCTGGCTGGTACCATAAAACACAAAAGCGTGCCTAATTCGGCCATCACGTGCTATGATTCGGCCCTGGCATGCTAAGAAGGAGCAGTGTGGTTATGGTGGTCTTGGGAACCACATTGTCCTATTGCCTCGGTGTATTTGAACAAACATGGAGCTCTTTTGGAATAACCGAAACATTAAAAAATATTTCCTGGAAGTGCACTTCTGGCATGAATAACTGGCTTCAAATGTCGTTTTTCTTCTCAGCGATACACAAGCATAATTGCTGCAGCAGAAGGCGGCCAGTAAGAATTACCTGTCCCAGAAAAGAAACAGCCCCAGGAGCTCACGCAGCCATCAAGGTAAATAGAACCTGCTCTTCTGTGAATAAACTACATTCCATCCTTAAAGACAGAGAGTTCAGATACTCCTAAGGCATTTCCTAGAATTAGTTTCATGCATTTTCTAAGTCACCGTTATCCATTGATCTGACACCACATCTTGTGGTTGAATGGGTTTAGACTCAGCACCACCCTATGTTAAACAGAAGATATACTCTCCCCCCTCCCTGCTCCCCACCTCCCTCCCCCACACCATCCGGGCAACCATGTCTTCATCAGTCCCCACAATCACAGCCAGTGTCAACTCATCTGGTTGTGCGGGGAGGAGGGCTCTCTTTTTCACTGTCTTTCTACGTTACCATGTAAGGATGTCCTTCATCAGGGACTGGTCCCTCCTATCACATGTCCAAGGTACTTGAGATCCAGTTTCACCATTCTCACTTTGTAAAGGCATCCTGACTGTCCTGCTTTCAACACAGATCTATCTGCTCACTCTTCTGGTCATCCATGGTACAGTCTCTGCCAGCACCATCACTCAAGGGCACCCATTCTTCCTGGGCCTTCCATATTCAGTTCCCAGATTTCACTTGCTTAGGAAGCTATTGAAAACACCATGACCTTCGGCTTCAAATGTACCTTTGTCTTCAAAGAGACACTTTCGTCTTTTGACACGTGGTCGTTGCATGCCATATCTATTCGCGTAGAAGCCAACCCGAAAATCAGCCGAGGCACTTAATTTTGCCATAGAAGCTGCATCTAAATGTGCCAAAAAGCTCGGCTTATACACAAGCACATGTAGTAATTTGTTGTCAATTCGAGACTTGTGAGTGAATGAGGTAGAGTTTAGCCTGTTGATCAGGTTCACAGCTTGATGACCTCCTTTGGAGGCGCTAAGGAGAGAAATAGCTCGCTGGAGGAGGGACACCACACATTCCCTGTGAGACATTCCTGTGGAAAAGAAACATGATGCAACCCTAGAGCCCTGGAGCCCTAGAGCCCGGGAGGTGCAGGAGCCACGTGGAGACCCACGCCAGCTCTGAGATGCTTGCAACATCACTGGGTCCACAAGACTTTCCACCTGCTGGCAACTGGTTTGGGTTGGAGTCCCACTCGTAAGTTCATCTGAAGTCATTTTTTTTAGAAGAAAATACGATTGTCACTATTTAAAACACTATTTCTATGGAAAACTTTAAAATGTATACACTAAACCCACTCAAGAATAGAGTATGGAGAAAGACCAAAAAGAGTGAGGAATTGGTGAGGAGAGATGAGGGGACGGTATGGCAGTTACATAATCTGTCAACTTGCAAAGGGGTGGAGTCTAGTTTGTCAAATCAGGTCATGGTCAATGTGGCCTCTTTGTGGGCATGGTCTTCTCCTGAGGATTCTGGGGAATCCTGCCTTCCACCTTAGAGGTGGGACACACACTTTTCTCTCTCTCTGCTTCATTTCCCTGCAAGACTTTTCTGTTGACAAGTCACATGGAGCTATCCTGATAGAACCAGAGCCTTGACTGGAGCTGTAGGAGTCATGTGGAGACCCACACCAGCACTAAAATGCTTTCACCACCACTGGGTCCACAAGAGTTTCCACCCACTCACCTGTGATCTTCCTGAACTCAGCATCATTGCATGTGCTGCATGCGTTTGTAGAGGAATTTATAGATTGGTATCAGACATATGGGCTAATATCAGACTGATGGTCTTGATGTGGTCGGGGCTGGGATGTTTTCTTAATATACAATTGCTATTTTATATAAAACTCTTCCTTATCCACATATGAGGGTCTATGAATTTCTCTAATCAACCCAGACTAACACAGACGGCATTCCAAACAGAAGGGGTAGGGGAGGTCTGCATTCCCTAGGTAAGGAACATGCCTGGTGGGTGTGAGGAACCGCAAGAAGACCAGTGTGGCCAGAACTGAGTGTGGAGTAGGGGAGGGGGAAGTCTGAGAAAAGGGAGATTGGTCAAGATAAGGCTTGTCTTCTACTCTAAATAGGCCAGGAATCACTGAAGAGCTTGAAACAGAAAGAAGATGCTTCCACAGGGCAAATGTGGCCTCTGAGTGAAAAAGAAAATGAACAGAGGCACAGGTGGAAAGAGGGGGGTGGGGTGGCAACTAACCAGGAGGTCACTGGATGAGTCCAGGGTCAATGATGATGACTTGCCTGTGGGGCAGCAAGGTTGGAGGAAAGTCATAAGCATATTCCAGCTGCATCACTACAGAGTTACATCTCCAGGTGACTGGTGGGCTAGACAAGTGGAACACACACACAATGTCAGATGCCATCAAGCTGCCTTCAACTTCAAGTGACCTCAAGGGACAGAAGAACTTCCCTGAGGGTTTTCTCGGCTGTCATATTAATGGGCACAGATAGTCAAGTCTTCTCCCACGAGTTACATGGGTTCTAATGAGCAGCTTTCCTTTATTCTGTGTCATCAGAGCATGCTCTCCTCCTCGCCATATCTCTCACATAGGGGGGAATTCCTCAAAAGCTGGAACCTCTGTCTGACAGAAACCTGTCAGAGCAGGAGAACAGGAATCTTTCCTACTGAAATGAGGAATAGAAAAGTGGTCAGACTGCACCCTCTCAAAAACCATGTGAGATCCGGGAAAACCAGGATGTTCTGGTGAGCTCTGCTCCCCACCAGTTGCGCTGTACGCACCAGAGAACTTCCAGGAACTTTCGATCGCATCTTCCCTCAGACTTTTGGAAGGTCTATCTTGTGTGCCACTGGGTCAATGGTGTCATGGTGACCTTGTATGAGGGTAGAAGGGTCCCATAGCATATCCAAGGCTGGCATCGTTATGGGAACACAGTGCCAGGTTGTTTCTGTTGCAGGACTGTGGGATGGGCTCAGCTAGCAGCCTAGTGATTAAACCTTGTGCTACCAGGGTGCTCTCTCTCTACTCACTCCGTCTCTGCCAATAGATGTGTGCATGTACCTATGCAGCTCTATACACGCATATACATATGTCTGAAAGATCTGAGAAACACAGATATATACACTGTGAGTCAGAATTTCATTCACAATACCCAAGCACGTACGTGTTGTGTCTCAGTAGTCAAAGACACCTAACAGCATACGTGTCTGTGTGTTTGCATATACCAAAACCAAACCCACCGTCATTGAGTCGGTTGTGACTCACACTAATCCCTCACAGAACTTTTGCCACCATCCATCTTCATGGAAGTGGATAACCGCCTTTTTCTCTCATGGAGCACCTGGTTGTTTGGAACCACCCGCTCTGTGGTTAGGCATCTGACATTTACCCAATAACACCACTAAGGCTATAGGATAAAATCTAGGGAAAGACCAGTGGAATTGTTATCTTCACCTACTTAGGGTGGAGCTGGAATTCCCTTCCTTTCCTTTAGGACACTTATTCGTCCTTTCCTGTGGTTCTGGGGTACAGAGACCCCGACTCAGTTGACAAGGGGATGGACAAAAGTTGTGCCCTGGTGGCACAAGTTTACAGAGAGGTGAACGATGTGGCCGCTCTTCCAAAAGTAAGCTTCCAGCCATTGGCGGCACCGGGCCAAAGAGCTTCACTCCCTTCTAGCTACTTCGGTCCCAGGCTGTCCCCTAAGATCCGGGGAGATTGGCCCCCCAGCCCAACATGGTCCCCCAAGAGAAAGACAGGGAACCAGAAGAAAGTATGAACCAAATAGAAAGAAAGAAGAGAGGGAAGGAGGGAGGGTGGGAGAAAGAAAGAAGGAAGGAAGGAAAGTAAGAGACCCACAGCCACTTCCTGGAGAATAAAAGGAATGAATGTGGGGGAACGGAATTAATGAGGGGAGTCACTTGAAAGGGGCCCAAATAAAGATGTTTCCGTCCGAGATGGCTCGATAGGACAGAGTGAGGGCCGTGCATCTGCCCGTGACACGCCCTCCCTCTCAAGGCTGCAATTATTTATCGGCTCCAGCGCTCCTTTCCCCCCCTTGCTTTAATGTGAACTACGCAAACACACTCACTTCAAAGAGAAAAATCCCCATAAATGTCATTTTACTGCCGGCCCAGAAGAATAGCACCAACAGACCCTGAGAGTGAGGTGGGGTGGGGTGGGGTGCTGGGACCCCGGGCATGTCTGTAATTAAAGGGGGAGAGTGGCCACCGACAGATGACTACAGAGGGAGGGCAGTCTTGAAGGAAAGCAGCTGAGTCGGGGCTTGGGGGAGCCGCTAAAAGCATGACAGTGTCAGGGCTCAAACCCCATGGATGCCTCTTCAGCCAGACAAGCCTTCAACTCCTCTGCACCCTGTTTTTAATATTGTTGTTGTGATTATTTCTGATCTATAAAGCACAAGTCGCTTCATCATAGTCCCCAGGAGATTCACAAAAACATTTTTTTAAGTGTCCGGAAAGTGCCCGGCACAGAATCTCATCCCTGGTTGCTGCCTGAAAGCCAGTACTCTGCTACTGTCCAAAAAGTTGGAGGCATAAGTCTGCCTAGAGGAGAAGTTCTCAACCTGTGGGCCACAACCCCTTTGGGCACCGAAGGACCCTTTCATAGGGGGTCATCTGAGACTATCAGAAAACCCATATATCCAATGGTCATAGGAATCAAGACACTGCTCTTCTAGCCACCTCTAGGCAGGTCTGCCTACATGCAAATATGCTGATCTGGTGAGAAAGAAGTTATCTCAACCGTCACCCTGATATTGGCTTTTTATGCATGCTGTCACAAGATGTAGCAATGTCGTTTATTACTGTTCCGTTAAGACTGTTATCCATGCTACACCGTGCTTCAAGTCAAAATTGCAGTGACTTGTCATTAGAAATAAATAATTCACAATATATATTGGCATATTGTTTTGTGATGAATCATGATTCTTTATGTTCAGTTTGTCACAATGAGCAAACATATATCCTGCCTATCAGGTATTTACATGACGATTCATCATAGTAGCAAAATGACAGTGAGGAAGTGGCAACGAAAATAATGCTTTGGTTGGGGCCCACCACCGCACGAGGAACTGTATCAAAGGGTGGAGGTGGCATGAGGAAGGTGGAGAACCTCTGTTCTAGAGGCAACTCAGAAGAGAGTCCTGGTCATTTGCTCCTGAGAGCTCACAGGCATCAGACACCCCATGGAGTGCCGCTCTCCTCCAAAAAAACAGGGCATCACTGGGAGTGGACATCACCCTGGTAAGGACCGGTCTGGGTGTTAGGGGTCACCTCTTGTCTCGGTGGAAATGGGTCTTCATGTCATGCTGCACCCCCGTAATGGGAACAGGTGGCATCTTCAATGGCACCTAGACATCCCACCAGGGGAGATGAAAATGGCAACCTTGGAAGGGGGGGAAGGAGAAAGTGCCCCTAGACTGTGCAGGGGCACCCCCCCCCCCGGGATACCCTGTGGACCTCTCCCTGGCTGACTCCCATGGCAAATCTGGCAAGCCTCCCTTGTGGCGCTGGGAAGGCCAGCCTGCTTTAGGACACATAAATGACTGTCAGCGGTGGGGGTGGGGGTGGGGGTCGAGTGGAGTTTGGGACCCTGGTAACCTGATCAAATGAAACACTTGTGACCCTTCCCTCACCCCTGGAAATGCAGGAAGTAGCCTTCTTCTCTCCAGGACAAAACTCCAAAATCATGGCCATGGAGTCCATGCTGACCGTGATAGCCCAGGGCAGGATGCCCTCCTGTGAGTTTTTGAGACTGTAACTGCGTCTCAAAGTAGAGTGCCCCATCTTTCTCCTTCGAATCTGCTGGGTGATTTGGAACGGCTGACCGTACAGATGGAAGCAAACACCTAACCACCTCACCATACCCCTTGAGCTCCTTAAATCCATGGGAGGAAGCTTAAATGGCTTACAGTAGCTCTCCAAGGAATCCCATTGACTTCCTGAGCAATGCCTACCTCCACCCACTAGACAACCTCTCCTGACATGAGTTGTTTAAACCATGGTCACTGGATTTTACATGATCAGCAGTTATTTCCATTCCTGGAAGGGGAAGAGAGGGGAGGGGAGGGGGTGAGAAGGGAGAGATATCCCTGTCTCCCTAACTACAAGATCTCAGTCTTGAGCAGACTCGGTGTGCCCAAGGATAGAGTTCACATTATCTACCAGTCCTCTACACCTCCTTGGAGTCCCTTTCGTCAACTCCAAGCCTTTCGGGAGGTGGATTGGGTGCCCTGACCTGGTCTTGGACTTGCTATCAGGAATGGAGACTTGTAAGTCAGCCATTGAGGGAACCGTGTGGTTCAGCCAAAGGAAATTGGAATCTTGGGGCAAAGAGAGGAAGGCTGTTGAGATCTTTCTCCCCCCGCCATCGGCATGGAGTGGAGACCGCTTCTCTCCCGGACTCGGGTAACTCTGTGCCAACTATAGCAGATTTTTTCGAATCTATTCCTCCCTCCACCAGCTCAGCACTAACAGGAAGCTCACAGCTCCGCAGGCATTCCAACTCTGGGAACACAAGTTTCCAGGTGTTCAATGTCCCCAATCACGAAAGCACATGCCTGTTTCTCCAGGGGACCTTCCTACTAATCCCATCGGGTAAACGGGTTCGGCCACTGCTCTCCTTCATCATTCTTTCACACATGCAAAGGTTGGGAAGAATGGACTGACACAGTCATGCCATGGCCCTTAGTGGAACACCTACTCGGTATAGATAACATTCAGCAGGAGACCCGACAGTGGTGCCAAGAGAACAACAGCCGACACAACATCCCACCTTCACCCTTTCCCCTGCTAAATGGAATGAGTTTCCTCGAGATTCCTCTGGGGAAACATCTTCTCAACCTCCTCGCTCCATCATGGATCACCTGTTTTAGATTTACTTCCTGCTCCATGAAGCTCTGGGTGGCAGTTGCTACAACGGGTATGCTAAGTCACTCTGCAAACGTGTTTCTTTTAATATCTTGGCAAGTGTGCAGTTTCCACTGAAGAGTTCTACCCAGCTTCCTTATGGTTTTTACAGAGCGCTGGGGTGTATCGGACGGAAGGGGATGTATCACAAAATGTTTCTGGTAGCTTTGAAAGACAGGACAAACTGCCCTGTGGAGGACATGTAGGACCACACTACCACCTGGTGGTAATGTTGTACCTGAAGTTTCCCTTGGAGCAAGATGGCTGAATTACCCCAAACCTCAACTGGGGGATGCAATGTTTGCATTGAGAAGAGACTTCTCATGGATGAAGCTGACAGAGTCAACGAGCTCATGTGGGACCATATCTCTGGGAGGGAGCTAGGGACGCCTTAGATCAATATCCTCTTCTGATGGTTGTGAGGGGTCACTCTTTTGCCTAAGACAGGCACAACTGTGATTCCATGTCACCACCAAGAAAATTCACGCACAGAGAGGTCATGCAACAGGCTGGAAAATACCCTGAGTTATGTGGATGGGGAAGGCAAGGCTCAAACACGTGTTTTCTGATGCTGTAACAGCATGCAGCCGTCACTAATCTGGTGTCAATTTCAGGATTGGGAGTCTAGGGGTGGAATCTAGCCTGTCAATCTGGAGATAGCCAATGAGACCTCTGTGTGGGCATGGCTTTCTCCTGAGAATTCTGGGAAGTCTGGCTGTATTACCCCTGGGAGGTGAGAGACTTATGATTCAGTCCCTTGAAGATGCTCTATTGACAAGACACAAGGCTGACTCCCTGTGAGCCATCCTGGAGGAGAAGTCACATGGGCCTACCCTGATAGAACCAGACCTCTGAAGCTGGAAAAGATACATAGAAACTCCTGCCAGTGCTGAGACACTTCTATGACCACTGGATACACAAGACTCTACACCCATGGGCCTGGGATTGTCCTGGTGTCATTGCATGTGCCTTGTGAATCTGAAGAAGACTTTATAGTTTGGTATCAGACATATGGGCTAGTGATATCAGACTTGTGGGCTTGTACTGGATTGGGTTCGGGTGCTTTCTCAATACTCCATTCCTCTTGGATATAAATCTCTGCCTTAGACACACATGAGTGTTTGTGAATTTGTTTCTTTAGTCTACCCAGACTAACACACAGTGCTTCCTGTATTCTGTCCATCTGAGTTCTGCTAAGGTGGCTGGCATCAAGGCCAATAAATACAACAAAAGAGGAACCCAGGGCTGTGAGACTGTCGTGAGAACACACAGACTGTTGCGTTAGTAGACATGGGATGATTTGGCCCTGCCTTGGATCAAGTCGGACTCCCTAGAAGTAGAGCCTGAGACAAAGATTCAGAAGCAAGTGATCTTCTATAAGAGTGATTTCAAGGCGGGCAGGGGGAGGGGAGAGAATACCACTGTGGTATTACGTAGGACCTGCCTACATGGCTGCTACGTAGCCCAGCCCCAACCCTACAGCTCCCAAAGTCAAATCAGGGAAGACCACGGGATGAGCCTCATGTGATACAGCATCTCCAGGCAGGTCCTACGTAAGCTTTCAGGAAGCACAGTCTTCCTAAAGTACGAGGGAAGGGAGCAGATGGAGGAAGAGGACTTAAGAAGGTGGGAAGATGAGAAAGACGAAGGAAAGACAAAGCCAATCAACTGACACTGTTCATTGTGTTCACTGTTCTCTCCTATAGGGGGAGGAGAGAATGGGAATATGGGAGTTGGCTACGAGTCTGAGAAAAACATCATTAAGTTGGGTCTGTCCATGAAGGTAGTATAGAAATCCATGTTGAAAGCAATCAAATGATTAACTACAGAGTGGGGGAAATGGCTCACTAAAGCACAGAACACGTATATAACCAGTCACTGATTCTGCCCTGCCCTGTAGGACAGAGTCGACTTGTTCCCTGATGTTCTCAGAATTGTCAATAGTTACAGGAGCAGGAAGTTTTGTCTTTGTCTTTCTCCCTTGACATGACCAGTGGGTTCTTGCTACTGACCTTGCAGTTAGTCACCCACAGAATAACCCACCCTACCACCAGGGCTCATTAGATTTAGGTTGGTTGGATATTAGAGAGATTATGAGAATACTGTCCACTGTTGCTAACTGAAAGGTGTACCTCAGGGGGAAAAAATAGTCTGATACCCACAGGGTTACCTGGAGTCTGAATCCACTTCAAACTCTGCCAGATTTGGGACAGTTATCCGATGAATGTCAGTACATATCATCTCTTGCCTTGGCTATTCCAATTCTCACTGCCCCCTGGTCTTCTGGAGTCAACAGTTGATAAGGAAAACTGTTGTAAGGGACGATGTAAGCATCACAAATCACCAGATGTCACTCTGCTCCTCAAAGTCACCAGGAACTTCTCATCCCTCTCAAAATAAGAGTTCAGGTCTTCACCCTGGTCGCTTACAGGGACTTAAAACTGTGACCCTACAAGATTGGGTCCTTGCTGTCCTCCAGACAGTCATCCCCATATAATCACTCCTCTCCAGCCACCTGACTTCCTCGGGCTGCATTCCCTTCCCTCTGACGGGAGGTCCTGACTGTCTGCTCCCTCACCTGTCTCTGTTCTTGAACTGGGTGTCATTTTCTAAGCTACACATCCTTTGAGAAACTATTTCACATTGAATCATACAAACCATGGCTCTCGTTCCCACTGTCTTTCTCTGGTGTTGGTGGTACCATCAGTTCTGACTCACAGCAACAGGACAGACGACTACAGAATGAAACACTGCCCTGTCCTGTGCCATTCTCACAGTTGTTACTATGTCGCAGCCCCTGTAGGATCTGTCTCACTTCAAGTCTTTTCTATCTTTTTCATTGCCCTTCGACTTTACCAAACATGGTGCCCCTTTCCAGGGACTGGTCTCACCTGATCCGATGTGAAGGAGACAAAGTCTCACCATCCTCGAGTCTAAAGAGCATGCTGGCTGGAGCTCTTCAAAGACCTCGGTCTGTTTTTATCCACCTCATGCTTTTGTCTTCTGTGTGTTTGTGGTGTGGGCTCCTTCTCTGAGCAAGGGTGTAAGATCCAAGAAAGCCCGTGGTTTTTTTGACCCATGTTGTTCATGGCTGGGTCCTTAGGCCCTGGGACAATCACCTGCAAGCAGAGTACTCCAGAAGAGGATGTTTGTTGTCTGAAATCATGGGAGATAACTCAATGGAGATATACTTATTTTAAAACAGAGTAGTAGTTATATAATTGCTTGTCAATGTGAGGATTCAGGGTGCAGGGGTGGAGTCTAGTCTGTCAATCAGGTCATCGCCAATGAGGCCTCTGTGTGGGCATGGTCTTCTCTTCTGAGAATTCTGGGAACTCCTGAATTTCCTCCTTGGAGGAGGGAGTCTCTCCCCGCCCCCCAGCCCCACCTCACCTTGGGCACTACTGAGAAGGCTGACTCCCTGTAAGACATTGTGGACAATGAGCCTGATGGAGCCTGAGGACCCACGTGGAGACCTCTGGCAGCTCTGAGATGCTTACACTGCCACTGGATCCACAAGACCTTCCACCCATTGACCTGCGGTCATCCTACATTTGGCATCATTGCATGTGTTTTGTGAGTCTGAGAAAGATGTTATAGATTGGTATCAGACATATGTACTAATATTGGACTTATGGAGCTAGTCTGGACTGGGCTGGGATGTTTTCTTAATGTTCAACCTCTTAAACACATATGAGTGTCTCTAGGAATTTGTTGCTCTAGTCTACCCATACTAACACACACCCCAACATGATTTCAATCATTCAAATCAAATATATTCACATATATCTGTCCAAAGGAAAGGGGAAGTTATTAGCTATGAGATACGTATCTAGTGGCATGGTTATTAACCATCGCTACATCCTTCTCAGTGTGTTGTTACTAATTCCATTTTCTACTCTGGCCATGAACATTTAAAACAGAGGAAATGCCTCATTTTGGGGGGTTGTTTGTTTGTTTTAAAATAAGGGTTAAACATGAAAGCCTTTGGTGGCTTCACCCATTCAAGAACCCTTTTACAGCAGATGAGACCCAGAAAACCACTGAAAAGCAGACCAACACATTCCCTCCCTGGAGTCCCTTCTGACTCAGAGTGATTCTATATGGCAGCATAGACCTGCCCCCGTGTGTAGCCAAGGCTGTAAATCTTAATGCGGGCAGAAAACTCCATCTGCCTCCTGCAGAGCGGCCGGTGGGCTCTAACTGCTGTGTCATGCATCATCCACGACAGGAAGAGAAAAGACGGGCATCTATTAAATGCCTCCTGTGTGCAGCTGGGACCTCTGGGTAGTGCAGTGAAAGCGCTTGGAGGCTCACAGAAAGGTTGGTGGTTTGAGTCCATCCCGAGGAACTTCAGGGGGGAGATGGCCTAAGATCTATTTCTGCATGGTTAGTCCTCAGAACCCCACGGAGACTCACAGGATGGACTTTCTGAGCAGGGTTGGGAGCACCCAGCTGGTGTGGGGCAGGGCTACAGAGGAGCTGTGCTGTCATTAGACTGTGGGTTCACACAACCCTGCTTAGCTGCAGGTGCTCCTGCGGAGTCTGGAGGGGCCCAGAGGATGGGAGCGAGGAAAGACAGAGGGGAGAAACAGAAGGGAAAGGAGATGCCAGAAGGGGGGGAGGAGTGGTAGAAGGAATGGAGAGAAAGAGGGAGCAGGAAGGAGCTAGGGAGAGGAGTCAGGAGAGAGGAGAGAAAGGAGAAAAGGGGTCATCCAGATCCACCTTAAAAATGATTTATGCGGGGCTCGTACAACTCTTATCACAGTTCATCCATCCATCGTGTCAAGGCAGCATAAACCTACCCCCATGGATTCCCAAGGCGCCATTTGTACATGTGTTGCCGTCACCATTCTCAAAACATTTCCATCCTACTGGAGCCCTTGAGATCAACTTCTCATTCTCCCCCACCCTTCCTCCCTCATGAACCCTTGGTAATTTATAAATTAGATGATTTGTTCATGTCTTCTACTGACCGGTGTCTCTCTTCACCCACTTTTCTGTTGTCCATCCCCCAAGGAGGGGCTTCTAGGTAGATCATTGTGATCAGATCCCACTTTCTATTACAACAGGTTCTGAAGGCTTCTACCCTAGATCTGGAGTGAAGTTGGGGTGATGAGGGAACAAGAGCACCAGCCATTCAACAGTTGAGCATGCACAATGTCCCAGACTGGCTTAGCAGAGCAGAGCCCAACCCTGGGCAGGTGCCTCCAGCTCTCTGAGCCTTGTGTGTCTTTCTGCAGAACAGGATAGTCACATCAGTATCCCTCCTGCAGAGTGCCCATGTGACTGCATTTGATGCGCCTTCCTCCCCACCAACCGAGAGAGAAATAGAGACACCATCATATGTTCACCAGTCCACGCCCACTCAGTATTACTCAATAAGACAGGAATGAAGTGCCCAATAGGGTTTTCTTGGCTGACCACTTTACAGGGCCAGATCATAGGGTCTTTTCTCCTTGGGACCCCTGATGGGTTGAGCTGCCTCTCCTTTGATAAGCAGCTGGTCACTGGAGCATGGCATCCCTGGGGGCTCTTTGAAACCAAAAAGCCCACTTCACTGCCATCAGTTTCATGTAGGACAGGGTAGAACTGACCCTGTGGGATTCAAAGACTGTGATTCTTTACAGAAGTAAAAAGCCTCCACTTTTCCCCACCAGGACACCTTAGACAATCACGAGTAACCCTGATAAAAACCAGGAAACAAAGAGATCCCCAAGTCCCAGTGATTCCAGAGCAGAGACAGTTTTTAACCCTCACCTCTAACACCTTGCAACCCCCGGGTACCCGCTCTCTCTCGCTCTCTCTGAAAACACACCCGGAAGAGACAGGGTTTCAAAGACGGAAAGACAGGTATATAACACCTAAGGCTCTGAGAGCCAGCAGGGGAGGCTTGCATCTCCAGCCGCCTGGAGTGGCATGTCCCGTGTTCTCGAAGCCGAGGTTCACCCAAGGTCAGAGTAATTGTGCATGATAAATGGTTGATCTCTTCCTGAAAGCCTCACACAAAAGCTCCTAACCCAGTTAGTCGTCGTCGTGCCGCCCTCCTCCCAGTCCATTTAGGAGAGCAGGGTTTTATAGCCTCTGCACACTGCCACGTGCCAGGAGCTTGGACTCTGATAGAGGGCTTTTAAGCCCAACTCACAGGCTATTTTCCCAGGGCCCGATTCAGACATCACAGATGCCTGTCTGGCCTCTTCAGGTGAGAGTGGAAAGAGAGATGATGTGAGGAGAAGAGGGAGCGTCTGTTAAGTGCTTGCCACGTCCCCAGCACCGTCCTGTAGGTTCCAGAAAGGAACTCCCTGCCTTCTCAGAACCATAAACAACGATTAGCCCCACTGCTCAGATAAGGAAACTGAGGAATGGAGAGCCTGTATGTATTTAGGGCACACTCAGAAAGATCCCCACACGCACCTTTTTTTTTTTTTTTTTTTTTTTTAGGATTGGCTCCAAATCTTCCCTTTTATTAGTTAGATCAATAAAGAAACTTGCTGCCCTCAACGTGATGCCAACACTTACAACCCTGTAGGACAAAGTAGAACTGCCTCTTTGGATTCCCAAGGTTGTGAATATTTACAGGAGCATCTTTCTCCAGAGGTTTTGAAGTGCTGAGCTTTTAGTGATCAGTCCAACTCTTACCTCATGAGGCTACCAGGGCTCCCTAGTCCCATCTGCACTTAATATGGTTGGTAACTGAGTGCAAAAATGATGCCACCATCAGAATTGTCATTTCTCCCATGGCTCACATTCATTACCTGTTTGTTCCTAACCCCATCACACACACACACACACACACACACACACACACACACACACACACACTGCTTCCAGGGCTCCTCCCACCACTTTACCTTCAGTTTTCCAAAGAGCATCATGCTTTCCACCGGTCAGTGCCTTAACACATGCTGGCTCCTCTCCCTGGACGGCTAGGTTGCTCTGCCCCACCTGCTTGACCAGTAATGCTCTGTAACCCAGATGGAGCATCCTGGAGGAAGTGAAGAAGCAAAATGTCAAGTCTAAGTTCACGGATTGACATCCCATGATCCAGATGTGGCCCTAAGAGATCACTGGTTTGGTCATAGCCTTTTTAAAACTTTGAATGGGTTGCCTGCATTCTAAAAAGTGGATTTATAAAAGTCTTGGGAGTTCTGGGAGCATGTGAAAAACCAAACCATCTGGCCACACTGGTTCTGCATGCTCTCAGGCAAAAGTTTGCTGAAGGTGGACTGTGACTGTGCCAGGCACCGAGAGTCACTTTCATCCCTACGTCTTCTCTTCTCATTCACTGAACTCAAAACAAAGTGACTGTCACTGAGACCATTCCACTCACGGTGCCTCTGGAGAGTAGAGTAAAACTGCCCCTGGGGCTGTCTGAACTTGTCAATCTTTACACAACGAGAAAGTCTCATTCTTCTTCTTCATAGTGACAGGTGTTGACATTGCTAACCTTGAGATTAACAGCCCAACTCATAACCCACTACATCCAGAGTTCTTGAATTTCAGAACATAAAAGAGATTAAAAAGAAGTATCAGGGAATTTGTCAAAGATTTATTAGACACAAACATCCTTAAGATCATGAAAGATAAGAAGATATTCATTTAAGAACCCCCAAATAAAATCACCAAGATACATCCAAAATAAATAACAAGGAAAAAAGTCCTGAAGCATCTTGGGAAAAGCAAAAGGTCGTCTACAAGGAAGAAACCATAAGACTAAGTTATAATTTTATAGTAGAAACCGTATGGGCAAGAAGGCAATGGGGTGACATATTTATAACTGTCAAAATGTCAACAAAGGCATTTAGACCCAGCAAAATCATTCTCAAATATTACAATGAAACAGAAGACTTTTAGATAAGCAGAAATTAAGGGAATTAGTAAAAGCCAAGTCAGTTCTACAAGAAATAAAGACATTTCTTAATACAGAAGCAACCTGAGGTTAAAACTTAGGACAATATCACTCCAAAAACCAACCTAGATATAGAAACATTCAAAGGAAAATACAGTTATAATATTGAAATAGGAGACCTGAAATGTCAGTTTGTAAATGACGACAATGACTAGTTGAAAAGAATAAATAACTAGCACAGGTACAGAACTTCCAATTGGAAACTCAAGACAATTTCAAGATAGAACAAACTATCTTAAACTTACGAAGAAAATAAGAAATTACAGGGGAATCTCAAAAATATAAATGTGTAAATAATTCCATCAAAATAAAAAGAAAATCACATCATAAACTATAGAACTGATAAGATCCGTAAGCAAAAAGAACTCAGCAAAGAACATGGACAACAGGACCACACAAAATTGGAAACCAAAATGACAGCAGTAAATTCATATTTATCAATAACTACCTATAACTGCCTATCAGTATAAATGAATCAAACATACCCATTAAGGGGAAGTGAATAGCAAAATGGAAAAGAAAACAGGACCCATCAATATTCTGTCTACAAGAAGCACACCACAAGCACAAAGACTAAAAGAAATTTAAAATCAAATGACAGAAAAATAGTTATCAAACAAATGTCAATCAACAAAGAGCAAGGGTGGTAGTATAAATTTTTTATAAACTAGATGTTAAGGCAAAAACTAGCAAAGACAAAAAAGATAATGACCTTTGTGATCAATTGTCTCAGTGAAAAAGAAATACGTAAATTGAACTTTAATAGAACTGAAGAGCTCCATATAATTCCACAACAGTAGCAGAAGACTTTAAGACACCCTTTTCAATGATGAACATAACAACTAGAAAGAAATCTAACAAAGACACAGAAGAGATAAATCATGCATTCAAGGAACTTTACCTCATAGACATGAAATATTTCACCCAACTATAGTACAGTATACAGTACCTCCTGCACACATGGAACAGTCTTCAGAAAGAAAATTACATATATATGTGTGTGTGTATCTCCATAAAGCTAGTCTCAGTAAAATTTAATATGAAAAAATACTTCAAACACTTTCTCAGATCTACAAAATTAGAATGCTACAAAATTAGAAATGAAAAGTTGGATGATTGGATTTGAGAATAAAATACATGGAAATGGAATATTATCCTGCTTTAAAACTACTGAGTAATCAAAGAATAAAGTGTAAAATAAAAGAATTCCTTAAATCAAATGAGAATGAAGATACAACATATCCATACTCTTGGAACACAGCAAAAGGGTAACCAGTGGGCAATTGATAGCAATAAGTACACACATCATAAAAGAATAAAGAACTAAGATCAATACTTTAACCCAATATCTACAACAATTAGAAAGTAGAATAAACCTACCACCACCAGAAATAATAAAAAAGAATTAAAAAGAAACTAAAATCAAACACAGAAAAACAAGAGGAAAACTCAAAACTAGAAGCTGGTTCTTTGGAAGGATTAATACAATTGGAAAACCAGGGCAATGCTTAAAAAAGGAGAAGATATAAATCTCACAAGTAAGAAATAAAATGGGTGATATCACAACAAAACTAACCAAATATGAAAGAATAATAGAATAATACTCTGAAGAATTGTCTTAAAAACATTTGAGAGGTTAGAAGAAATGGACAAATTCCTAGAAATGTGCTCCCTACCTAAACAAACCCAGACTGTGCAGGAAATTTGAACAGGCCTAAAAACACACAGGTTGGGTTGAAAATTTGAAGAAAAAAAACTCCTGAAAAATGAAGACTTTTATCAGGCTATTGAAAAAACTTACAACTAATATTCCAGACCCAGATGACCTAAAATTCTACCAAACATTCAGAGAAATGTTGACACCAGTTCTACTCAAACTATTCCAGAAATCAGAAAAGGATGAACTACCCCCAAGTTCATTTTTAAAAGCACACATATTCCTCATACCAAAATCAGGGAACGAAAACATCACTAACATAAAATTACAGCCCAATTTTCTTCATGAACATAGATGTAAAAATTCTAAGCAAGTTCTAATCAATAGAATCCAATACCAAAAGATACATCATTACCAAAAAGGATTAACATTATGTATGCAAGGAGGCCTTAAAATTAGTAATACAATAAACATCACCTACCACATATGAAACAAAAGAAAAAAGGACACTATCATATCAATTGACCAAGAAAAACCATGAATTAATAGTAGAAGGGAATTCCTCAACATATTTAACTAAGGATAAGTAAAACAATAGCAACGTTTGTCCTAATGGACAGAAATCAAAAGTACTTCCTTTGTGAATGGGAACCAGGGCGGAAAGTCAACACTAGTCCTGAAAGTCCTGTTCAGAGCTATAAGACATGAAAGGGAAGTTAAAATTATCCAAATTAGAAAAGAAGTAAAATTGCATTTGCCAATGATATGACTATATATAGAAAAAATATGTAGGACTTAGCAAGAACATTCTCAGACCTGATTAAGCAATGCAGCAATGTGCCAGATAACTGTACAAGATCAACATACAAAGATCTGTCAGAGAACTCTGAATAGGTGTGTTAGCCCGGGTAGACTAGAGAAACTCATATATGTGTGAAAGAGAGAACTTCATATCAAAGAATAATTGTATATTAAGAAAACATCCCAGCCCAATCCAGTTCAAGTCCATAAGTCAGATATTAGCACATAGGTCCAATACCCTTCTATAAATTCCTCTTCAGAGACACACAACACATGCCACGAAAGGAAGATCACAGGCCAGTGGGTGGAAAGTCTTGTGGATCCAGTGGTGGTTGAAGCATCTCAATGTTGGGGTGGCTCTCTGTGTGGCACCTCCAACTCCAGGGCTCTGGGCCCATCAGTGTTGCTCCAAGGTGGCTTGTCAACAGGAATATCTCCCAGGGAGAGTGTGTGTCCCACCTCCAGGAAGGAAGACAGGAGTTCTCAGACTCCTCAGGAGAAGGCCATGCCCACATAGAGATCTCACTGGTTGTGGCCTGATGGACAGGCTAGAATCCACCCCTTCACAAATTGACAGATTATGTAGGTAACTGCCTCAGTAGAGAATAAAGAAAACAATGCTATGTATACTAGCCATCCCAAATATGAAGTACTTAGAAATATATCAAAGCAGAGATACGAAAGACCTATACAAAAATATTACAAACGATAATTTGAGAGATTAAAAGAGATGAACATAAATGAAAGAAAATACCATGTTCACAGATAGGAAGACTTAACATTGTGAAAATGTCAATACTATGAAAAGTGATCTACAGATACAATGATCTCCATCCAGGTCCCAAGAGCATTCCTTAAAGAGATGGAAAAGTCAATCACCAACTTAACATGGAATGGAAAGAGACCTAAAGGAGAACTCTAACTACAAAGTTAGAGAGGTCTCAGACTTCAATCGCAATACCTCAATACAGCCACAGTATTCAAAAGAAAAAGAAAGATAAAAATGCTGGTGCTGTACAATGACCACAAATACAATGGAACAGAATTGGAAATCCAGAAGTTAATCTATCCACCCATTTTTTATAAAGGGTAATTTACCACAGCTGATTTAGATTAAGGGTGGAAACCTGTTAAATGAGGGAAATACAGTGACTTTAACAAAATTTTTTCCAGCAACACTGAATATCTACTTGTGGAAACATGAACTGGAACCTATATCTCACACCACATACAACAATGGATTAAAGATGAATCAAAGAACTAAATGTAACACCTAAAACTATAAAGACCTTCGATGAAAAGCTAAGGACAAACTTAGAAGTCCTACTCTCTGACATAAATATACTACCAAACATAAGTAAAAACACACAAAGAGCAGAAGATAAGCTAGATGACTAAACTAAACTGTCCTAACACATAGAAACAGGCATCAATAGATTTCATTGAATGGGTAAAAGGAGAATCCATCTACTACAGGGAAAATTTTGGTAACAACAGAAGGGACAAAGGACTTGGCTCTACATGTTAGCAAAAACTTCAGCACCTCAACCAATGAAATAAGTAAGAGCTGTGGCATGAATATTTCATACAAGGAGGTTTCACTCAGTTCACGCACAAATTGATCGAAGAGTTATTGGAGTTCCTTTCACAAACATTTTGAGACTCTCTCATATGCATCCCTATGTTCATCACAGCATTAGTGACCACAGCAAAAACTATAAAAGTAATCAAAATCAGTAGATAAAGTGTGCTGTGTTAAAAAAAAATAACACTTCAGAGGAGCTAATACCAAGGGTTCAAGTAGAAATAAAAAGTTTTAAAAATGATGATGGTAGCCTATGTACAAAAGTGTTTTACACAATGGATGAATGGATAGCTGGATAGTGATAAGAACCCCCAGTAAAATGATTTTAAAAATAATAATAACACTTCATAACCACAAATGAACCTGGAGTACCTGATGCTAAGGAAAATGAGTCACAAAAGGGCACATATTATATGAGAACACTATTTTTAAAAAAATAAGAAAAGGTTTTTCTTTGATGGTTAGTAGGCAGGGGAGGGGAAGGGAGGATAAATTGCTAGCAAGAGGATAGATAAATATTAGCTTGGGGTAAGGAGAAGACAATATGCAGTAAGGGCAGAGTGTTTCAGGGAAACATGGTTAAGACAAAGAAAGCAGAGGTAAATATTATTATGCAGACATTCTTGCAGTGACAGTAATAACAATAACCCATAAGTGAATACATGAGAAAACACAAAAGCCTCACAGTATTGGAAATGAGAATGGGATTATACTCACAAACATATATATTAAAAAGAATGACAGAGGATATTTTTAAATATGAATACTACTCATACATCCATGAATATGGTAGAACACATAGGGAGAAAAAATATGAAATTTTCTTAGCTGTGTTAGTCCGAGTAGACTAGAGAAACAAATTCATAAACACATATAGGATATAAGGGTAAGCCTTATATACAAGGGGAATGGAATATTGAGAAAACATCCAACCCAGTCCAGTCCAAGGTCATAAGTCCGATATTGGCCTATATGTCCGATACCAATCTATAAAGTCTCCTTCCAACTCTTGAAGCATGTGCAATGACACCAGGACAATCACAGGCCAGTGGGTGCTGAGTCTTATGTATCCAGCAGCGGTAGAAACAGGGCTCTCCCCATGTCTCCTCGTTTCCAGGGCTCAAGGTCCATCAGCAGTATCCAGTGGTGGTAGAGGCATCTCAGTGCTGGCAGGGGTCTCTCTGTGACTCCTCTGACTTCAGAGGTCTGGTTCCATCAGAGTAAGCCCATGTGGCTTCTCCTCCAGCTCCTCCAGTTCCTAGGATTCAGGGTCATATCATCATGCTGCCATATGTCTTATCAATAGAGCATCTCTGAAGGACTGAATCCATAGTCTCTCACCTCCACGGGGGAAATTCACGAGATTTCCCAGAATTCTCAGAGAAAGACATGCCCATATAGAGGTCTCATTGGCTATCTCCAGATTGACAGGCTGGACTTCATCCCTACACTCCCAGTGCTGAAAGTGACACAGACCAGTGACTGCCACATTAGTCATATGAGGCAATTGAAAATATGACTTGGGTCCAGTGCACCTTAGTCCTCAAAGTACCATGCTAGCTTTTGAATGCTCTAAAGAGGTCTTCTGCAGCAGATTTGCCTAATGCAAGATGACTTTTGATGTCTTGATTGCTGCTTCCATGAGCATTGATTGTGGATTCAAGCAAGGCAAAATCCTTGACTTTCAACCTTTTATCTATTTATCATGATGCTACCTATCAATCCAGTTGTAAAGACCTTGGTCTTCCTTACAGTGAATTGTAATCCTTACTAAAGGCTGCAGTCCTTGAACATCATCAGCAAGTCCCTCAAGTCCTCCTCACAAGCTGTGTCATCTGCATATCTCGGGTTGTGAATAAGACTTCCTGCGATCTTAATTCCACCTTCTTCTTCATGGAAGCCAGCGTCTCTGATTATTTGTCAGCACCCAGATCAAACCATTATGGCGAGAAAACACAACCCCATTGCACAACCCCCTTCCCTGATTTTAAACCAAACCATAGTTCCACAACTCCCTCTTGATCCATCAACAAGTGCTTCATGAACACAGTGCAGTCATTGCCATTCTCATTGAGGGCGCCCATGGTTGGTGATGATACACACAAGAGCAGGACTATCTCTGTGAGATCATCTCGACCTACTGTACCTGTACCATGCGATGACAGACGTGCAGATGTCTCAGTATAAGCTATGTCGTTGCTAGGTACATCGAGTCATTTCTGACTCCGCGTGCCCCCACATACAGCAGAGCGAAACACTGCCCTCTTCTGTGCCATCCTTAAGGTTGTCCTGAGGTTTGAGGTCATTGGTGCAGCCACCGTGTCACTCCATCTCTTTGAGGGCCTCCCTCTTTACCGCGGCCCTTCTGTTTTGCTCAGCAGAATGCCCTTTTCCAGAGATAACAAGTGCAATGTACAAGAGAGGAAGTCTCCCCATTCTTACCTCTAAGGGGCATTCTGTCTGTACCTCTGACAACTTTGAGATTGTCACCTTCCATCCGCTCTCTGGTGATCATCCCTCTGAGGCTGGGGTGGCACAGTGAGCACTACGGGTATGTTCCTGCTTCCCCCTAGCCTGCCCCAGCCTTCACTCCCCACTCTCTCCTTGACCACTTTCCTTTTCATGTCTTTGTTTGACAGATAGGAAAGAATCATGGGGTGTTGAGTATCGTTAGCTTACAAACACCTCCGAAATCAGTAGGAGAGTACAAACACTGACCGCCCCCCCCCCAAAAAAAAAAAGTCTTCATAAATGGTCTATCCCTGAGTCCTCCCCTTTGGAGTTGAAAAGAAAGGGGCTGGCAGGAAAGACATTCTCCGGGGGAGAGGTGACACGCAGAATAAATGAAAATATGATTGACTTCTTTGCCCGGCCCTGCTCACACATGGTTCTGAGCATTTAATAAACAGGTTGACACTCTGAATTCCCCTCATTAGGGCCTTGTGCCAACCAGGACTAGCCATAAATCAGAAGATGGGGGTTAACAAAGTATGTGATCTTTAACTGGGCTGGGGCGCCCTCCTGTCTGCTCACATGGGGGCGGCAACCTGCAAGCTGCAAAGAATTAGCTGCTTGAGCCACGATATCACATGTGGGGCTCTGGAGGAGAGGCAGGCTGAGACAGGTAGCGAAAGGTACCCCAGATGCCCAGCACATATGCCTGGTCCTTGGGCATGGGTGTTTTGAAGGTGCAGGCATGTGACTGGTGGGAACAAGGTATGACTCTTGGCCTCCTGGTGCTATTAAAATATAACCCCCCACCCAGGATTGGCTTTACAACTCAGCCACTTACTTCCTCAATGTTCTAGAGCAGGGGTGAACAAACTCTGGAGACTGAAGAGCCAATCATGTCCCTCCTAACAACTTTAAAATCACTCAAGCGCCTTCAATATGTTTTTCCAAACAAATGAACCCACCATGATCTGAAAGAACCACCTTCCAATGTTTTCAATGGTACTTCAGAGCCACACATGCACACTGAGAGAGCTGTGTTCTAGAGACTAGAAATCCAGATCAGTCTCTTGGACACATTGGTTTCTTCCTTGCAGTAGCCCCAGGTGTTCCCTGGTTCCTGAAGTTGCTTTGGTTCATAGATAATCCTCACATGTACTTGTGCATTCCTGAGTCTGTCCTCATCCGTTTTATGATTCAGAAGTGATAAGGTTTAGGACCCCTGCCTACATTGGTATGATCTCATTAAGTAAGATACAAGAAAACTGTTATTTCCCAACAGGATCATGGCCACAGGTACAAGAACCAGAAGGTCAATGAATCATTGGGAGAGAAGGGAGAGACAATCCGATACAGGAGAATCCTAGGAGACACCTGTCTGTTTACTAACATGAGACATGAGTGAAGACACCCTACAAGGTGTTAGAATTTCTCAATGGAAGGGAAACCATTCCTCTGGTTTCCCAGCCTAGGTTACCAGAAAATTTTAACAGAAGACTTGTTTGGGAATGCACATAGACATATAGCTGATGACACCCACGTGAAATCCAAGAGACCTAAGTGCATATCCCCACAAAAATCTTCGTCGTGACTTTGGTCATTGTAGTTAAAAACCAGAAGCCACCCCAGGGTCTGTCTTCAGGAGGGTGCATGAGCACATGGCGACACAGCCAGGAAAGGAAATCTGACTGGAGCACAAGAAATCCAGATCCACACATAAACGTGCGTGAATGCCACAGACATGGATCTGGACGAAAGCAGCCTAGGGCAGCCAAGTACAGAGGGGCAGTTCTCTTGATAGGCTGTGTGAGTCCATGTGTGTGAAGTTCAGAAAACGTCCGAACTAGCTGATGCCTGTAGAAATCAGAAGGGTGGCAGGGGAGGGCCAGACTGGCAACTTTTTGAGGGCTGGAGATGTTCTCTATCTTGTGCTCTAGATGGCGATAACAGTGTGGCCTTTAAAAAAAAAAAAAACCACTGACATGTACACTTAATATGTTCATGTTTTACTATATATAAAATGCGACCCAGTCAAACACAAACAGAGAAAACATAACAAAGGAGAAATGCAGATCTGAAGGCCTTGGCACATGCTGTACTCTTGGCCTGGGATCACCTGCTTTCTTCGTTTATCCATTATTAGGGCAGCTGGCTCCCCTTTTCATTCAGGTCTTAGTTTAGTCTGTATTTTCTCAGAGAGCTGTTGCAAAGCAACTTTCTTTTTATTATAGTTGTTTCTTTCTGTGTTTGTTTTTATTGCCCTAATCCAGCGGCTCTCCACCATTCTGGTGCTACAACCCTTTAATACAGTTCCTCATGTTATGGTGACCCCGAATCATAAAGTTATTTTTGTTGCTACTTCATCACTATAATTTTGCTACTGTTATGAATTGGGCAACCCCTGTGAAAGGATCATTTGACCCCCCCCCCCAAGGGGTCATGACCCACAGGTTGAAGACTGCTGCCCTAGTCCCGCTCTGAAATTACCTTGTGTGTATTTATTTGTTCTCTGAGTCTTTCTCCATTGGCCCCCTTCCTTCTAGGCTGCACAATCCTGAAGGACCAAGATGCTGCCTGCCATTGCATCTCTAGCACCTAAATGCCCAGTAAATACCAAAGAACTGCCTGTTACATGAATACATAACAAATCAGACTTTGGGCTGAAAGTTTAGCTTTCAAAGTCAAAGAACTGTGTGTGTGTGTGTGTGTGTGTGTGTATCTTAGAACAATATATCCACATTCATGGAGACACAGAGGGGCCTGGGGAAAAAAAATTACCTTTTCGGGCCATGCCATTGCCAAGAGAGCAGTCCACCCTCCAGAAAACACCATCCCTGGTACTCCATGAATGTTAATACCATGACACTCTGACTTCTGCTATATTTCCTTGAACAATTTTTCAGATGGGGAACCCTTCCCACAATTTTGCCAATCCCTAGGAGCACAATGCCTATTGCAAAGTTCATTCCTCCTGGTGGTTTGATCTGTTTGGTTCTAACTCATCTATACCCAGCTCTCCATGAACTAGGCCAAAGGAGCAACATCAAAGACGACTAAAGGCCTGAGGGTGGATGAGTTCTGGCTTAGTTCTATCACAGCCCAAGCTCCTTGACCTACTAGACTAGGTTCCTTGGTCTGAAAATTGGAGGTGATTCTGCTTTATCTGTTGGGTTCATTAGAAAGACTCCAGAAGATAATGCCTCCAAGGTAGGGCACCAAACTTGACTTCCAGTGAGACTCAGAGAGATATGATTATTGTTTAAACACATTCCAAGTCTAGAATCCTTAGAATCCTTAGAATTCTCAATGTGACCAAGTCAAAACACTTTGCATCTGAAAAGATGACATTCAAGATGGGCAAAGAACTCCAGTAGACATCCCTCCAGAAAAAATAGGCACATGTATCCGAAATGTAAGAAAGATGCTTTCCATGATTGGTCATTGGAGATGTCAATCAAACCACAATGAGATGCAGCTTCACATCTTATTAGGATGGCTATGACAAAAATGTTTTAAAGGAAAATAACAAGAATGAACAAGGATTTGGAGACATTAACAATCTCATAGGGTGCTCCTGGAGACACATAATGGAGCATCCATGGTGGACAGAGACTGCTGCATCTCAAAACCCAAAACCACCTCTACCCCTGGCTCTATACCCCAAAGAGTTGAACATAGGTACTCAAAAAGAGACCTGTATACAAATGTTCATAGCAGCACTATTAGCAATCTGGTTAAGTAGTGGAAACCACCCACATATTCATCTGCAGGTTAATAGATAAATGCTGTGGATTCCCAAAGTTCATGGGAAGATTCTATTTTTTTGGAAGATTCTATTTTTTATTACATTTTTCCCCATGAACTTTTTGAAGCTCCCTCCAAGCATACAATAAAGCATACAATGTATGTATATACACCATACATACAATAGAATGTTATTCATCTGTAGGGAGAAATAAAGTTTTGAAGCATGTTAGGAGAAGGATGAATCTTAAAAACATTTTGTTGAATGAATTAAGCCAGACACAAAAAGAAAAAATTATATGATCCTGCTTATATGAAATATCTAGAGGAGATGAATTCTCAGAGATAGAAAGTCCTGTAGTAGTTACCCACTTACCTGAAATGTCAGGACTAGGACAATTTACAGAGACCGAAGGAGAGAAGTAGCTACCAGAGGCTGTAGGAGGGGGAGAAGGAAGTACCTACTTAACAGAATTTTTAAATGAGGTGATGAAAAACTTTGAGAATTAGTATGGATGTGATCACTCAATACTGTGACTGAGATTAATGCCACGGAATTATACACGGAAAGAAAGTTGAAATGGAAGTGTTGCCTATCTCGTGTCACAATTTTTTTAAAAATTTAAATGAAGAGATTCGGTCTTAATTTCCCACTGTATTCTTATCTAAAATATGGATTCTGGGAAAACTACTTCCAAGCCACTGCTGAAGACCAAGACTGCTGGTTGTCACCACTTCCTGTAGATTTAAGCCAGCCTGTGAAAATCCACATCACTTTGTTAATTAAGAGAGCAAGGCTCCTGAAAGATTTTTCTCTGAAAGGATGGAATTAGGATTTCATGTTTGGTCTTCTCTTAACTTCATGATTAGGGAGAATTTCAAATTTTCTACCCAGGAAGGATAAAATAGTTGGAAGAATATAAAAAATATGACCACCTCTCTTCTTCAGTTACTCTGTAGCTCTTTGTAGACTTGGCTATTGATTCATCAAAGAAAGACTAAAACTGGGTGCTGCCAGCAGAGTTCATAGTTCAGATCCAAGGAAAACCATTTCACAGAGCCAGAAATGAGAGATGTAACAGAATGTCGAGTCTAAGAGGTGGTAGAGTAAAAAGGGGCACTCTTTTAAATGAAGATGATAAGCACCACCCCTCCAGCCCACCTGAGCCTAGAGCCACAGGCTTCTTATGTGTAAAAGGAGGCTGTCTCAGTTCCTGCCTCTCTAGATTGATGTAAAAACTAACTGTTCTACTCAGTAGTGGTCCTGATTTACCACCCATCATCTCTCCAGAAGAATAAACAACTCTGTCTTGAAAGAAATGCAGTCAGGATGATGCCGAGGAGCTAGGATGAACGGAGAGACTTTGTCTCGTGTACTTTGGACATGTTATGAGAAGAGGATGATCCCTGGAGAGGGACATCACACTTGGTAAGGTAGAGAGTCAGAGTCAATAGCAAAGAGCAAGACCTTCAACAAGATGGACTGACGTAATGGCTGCAACAATGGCTGTAAATAGACCTACTCTTGTGAGGGCAGTGCAGGACCGGGTGACACTCGTTCCATCTGGCATCAGCTTTGTACCAGCTAACTCAATGGCCCCTAACAGCATCAACCCAAATGTGCATCCTGCCCTTTCCGGCTACCTGCTCTTCTTCTGCATTAAAATAACGAATCTGTCATCATTTCTTGTTCTTCAAATTATGTAGTCAACATTGACTGTTGTTCAAAGAAAACAACAATGGCTGGACTGTGCATAAAACAATAGTGGAGAAATTAAATGTCACCTGAAATCCCAGTATCCTAAAGACGCCAACATAAACATTTGGGAAGTCCACCCCATGTGTCTCCTTTGGTATGTCACGCTGTTGTTCAAAGATCCATTCTAGTGTTAGAATCAGCCAGGAATCTGAGTCCCAGCCATGGCACTCAGGAGATGTGTGATTCAGATATACCATTTAAAGTCTCTGAGCCTCAGTGATTCATCTATAAAATGGGGGTCAAAAATGTTGCCTGCTAGAGCGACTGAGCAAACCAAGTGGAATGCGCTAATGTAGATGCAGTTCTTGGCATTGCTTCTAAAACCCACAGGCAACTCTACTCTTTCCTACGGGGTCACTATGAAGAGGAATTGATTCAGTGGCAATGTGTCTGGTTTCGTCTTGGGTTGGCACGTGTTAAATAATCAATAAATGCTGTGTATTAATAACCTTATCTGAAGGGCACTGCTCTTTCAACTCCTGTGGGGGAGGGGTGAGTAGAGTAAGATATAAATAAACAACAGGGAGTGGATACTTTGGAGGTTTAGACGGATGCCAAAAGTGTGGTTTCCCTGACCCCTTTATGGGCTTAAAGAAGAGTGTTTTGATGTATCTATCCTCAGATTTTCTTTTGGCTTGTACCTTTTCCTTGAGTTTCCTTCTCCTTCTCTACAACTTCCCTCTCTTTGCTATAGTTTTGTGAATAGGCCATTTTACTTGGACAAAAGAAAGCCTCAGAATGCGTGAATGCAATCAAATCAATTAGATGAATTACATTTTCCTTAAAATGGGAAATCTACCATTCATTTCCACATGAAGCTTTTTATGATTTAGTGACATTGAGGTTAAATAAAAATTCTTTACAGCTTCATTATTTGGAAGCATACAGCCGTCCTGATATTTTTTTTAGACTGATCAATGAAAATCAAAATGTATGAAAGAGCTGAATGAGAGAGCAACTGTTCCCGTCACAAAAAGGTCTGTCCTTGACCAAAGGGGTTCTGGGTGCATTTCTCCAAGAGATGGGTAGTCATTGTGAGTCCATAGAACGTAGTTTTAGTTCAGGCTCAGGAACAAATGGTTAATGTGTTTGGCTGCTAATGGGAAGGTGAGTTCATCCACCATAGTCTTGAAGGGCACCAAGGTCACCAAGGCCAACTGGCAGAACATAGTTCACAAAGACTATATTCCACATGCTAACCAGGTCCTAAAAGCTCGTGAGCAGCCATCTAAGATACAATTATTGGTCTTTCCCCATCTGGAGGAAAGAAAAGGGATGTAAAATTTTTAATCAGTTTTTTATATATAAAACTCTTATTGGTGTTCGCACAACTCTTATCACAGTCCACGCGTACATCCATTGTGTCAAGCACATTTGTACACCTTTTGCCATCATCATTCTCAAAACATTTTCTTTCTACTTGAGCTCTTGGTGTCGGCTCCGTGTTTTTCCCCCTCCCTCGTTCATGAACACTTGATAATTTGTAAATTATTATTTTTCCATGTCTTACACTGTCCAATGTCTCCCATCACCTGCTTTTCTGTAGTCCATCCCCCTGGGAGGGGGTTATAGGTAGATCATTGCGATCGGTTCCCCCTTTCTCCCCCACTTTCCCCTTAAGGAAATGTAAATTTAAAGGCATATGGAAATAATGGGTCCAATGAACTAATGGATCGCACAAATTCTCTGAGACCAGAAGTACTAAATGGTGCCCTTTTCCGCTACCACTACCACCTGCTCTGAAAAGGACCTCTGTTGAAGGTTTGAGATAAAATGGGAGAGAACTTATTGAACTGATCTTTTTTTTTAAAGCTCTGGGTAGAGTATGGTCAGATTCCCCAAGGCTATGTCCCTCAGTCACCCTAGGTCTGTACGTGAACTATCCACTGTGTTATAATAATCATCCATTTAAAATCAAAGGGGAAGCATTGAACCAAGGACAAAGTTCAGAGAGGTAGGAAGGAAGGTAGGAAGGAAGGAAAGACAGGGAAGAAGTAGGATAGGTGAAGGTAGAAGGGCTTGCGGTGGATTAGTTGAAACAAAATGTGTGTGGATTATTGCATGTAAGCTGATGATCGGTTCTGTAAACTTTCATCTAATTCACAATAAAAAGTTAGTTACCGTATTTCCCAGATGATAACACACACTTTTCCCACAAAAGCGGCGGGAGATGAGGGTACGTCTTAAGGTCAGAAGGTGTAGAACCCCAGAATATTTTAGTATACTGATACTATTTGGTTCAGAATATTATTTCTTGTCTTCCTGCACTAAAGACTGGGTGTTTCTTATGATCAGGTGTATCTTATGGTCCAAAAATATGGTAGTTTGTTCATTCATTAGTTAGCTAATGTGTTAGTCTAGGTAGACTAGAGAAATAAATCCAGGGAAACTCTTATGTATATAAGAAAGAACTTTCTATAAAGAGTACTGTATATACTCTAGTATAAGCCAACCAGAATATCAATCCAGACACCTAATTTTACCACAAAACTGCATTAAAAATGTACTGAAAAACTCCATTTATACTCAAGTATATATGTTAATTACATAATAAGAAAACATCCCAATCCAGATCAAGTCCTTAAGTCCAATATTTGCCCATATGTCTGATACCAGTCTATAAATTTCTCTTCAAACTCATACAACAGGTACAATGACTCTGAATGCAGGAAGATCATAGGCCAGTGGTGGATCCAGTGATGGTGGAAACATCTCGGCATTGGCATATGTCTCCCTCCATGTGGCTCCTCCAGCTCTATCCAGGGCTCTGGCTTCATCAGTGTAACTCCATGTGGCTTGTCAAAAGGAATGTGTTACAAGAAGAGGAATGAGTATCTGGCCTCCAGTCAGCTTTTTATCTCTGTCATGTCTCCAAATGAGGTCGTCAAACTGTGACCTGATTGGCAGGCTAGACTCCACCCCTTCACAAGTTGACAGGAGATTATGTAACTGCCACAGACTACCCCTTGTCAACTTAATACTTTTACACAGCTCTTAAGCCACATATAACTTTTAAGCAAAACGATAAAACCATATCTGTACCTAACAGGATAAAACTAAAATGCATACAATTCAATATGCACCAATGTCTCTTTTAAACATAATATTCTGTGAGTGAACACCTACACCTTAACATGTTCCCCCACCTATGAAAGTTTGTAAACCAGCTTCTTCATGCCCTTATGCTCCCCATTTTGGGTATTCAGTTTCTATACTGACCACTTCCATCAACCCAGGGCTTTGAGGAGTTCTGGGAGCACTTACATCTTCCCATATTCTTTGATGTGAAGAATCGTCATTCCAGTTGGAACCTTGTGAAGGCTGCATCCATAAATAAAGTCAATTCCGGACAGACCTTCCATAGAGTCAGCAGAAATATGCACCAGTTCACAGGCTTCATCTGGGCTGGTTCTGTTCAACTCAATGTGGGCTGCCTCACTTAGCCTCACCAGGGTGCCCATTCACTACCTTGCCTTTAGACCATGGATCCCACCAAATTCTCAACAACCTTAGTTCCCTTGAGCTAGGTCATGAACTTCAGATCAGTCAACCCACTCTCATTTACTCCTCTAGTCCCTGTGAACCAGGTCTACAGGTGTCAGTGACCAGACTCAATCCATCTCTTTATTGCTGCATTTTTCTCACTTCTACTCAACAAGTGGATCCATGTGGTCAGATAGCAGGCATTTCAGTCTGCTCATAGGCTCCCTTTAACAGTTCAGTCCTAGAGCAGAGAGTTCCTTCTGTGTTCCAAATTTTTCCAGCCTCAGGCACAAACCACTAATTCAAAATTCAAAAAAGCCAGAGTTCCTTTTTTCTTCAATTTGACAACATCCCTCTAGGCAAGTCTCTTCACCTTCTAATGTCCTGAGCACTTAAGACAGTGGATGGGGCTTATCCTTTTAGATCCTTCTATGCAGGCATGTCCTAACCCATTTAAATTCCAATTTAATAGCTGCAGGCAAGTAATCTTACAAACTCTCTATTTTCACTTCCCAAAAATAATTTTTGTCAATCATTATATCAAAAATAATAAGTAGAAAAAAAGTGTAAACCTATTATAGTCAGATCCTATACTCAATCTTAAAACAAATTGTATCCTTATCCAAACTTATCCCATATGGCCTGAGGTCTCTGGCTGTATTGCCTGAAGCCAGGCTGGGACCTTCTGTCAGTCATTTTTATTTCAGTTGGTCAATTTCATTAAGCAGCATGGTCTCAGAGAAGTTCAAGGAGCAATTTCATCCACTGAGCTCAAAATATACATTAATCACATTCATTTTCACCATTTCAAACAGGAATGACCAAAGACAGCAATCAAAGAAAATATTCAAAATATTTAACTTTCCATATTCTTTCTAGTAAGTGCGTGGCCATATCTGACCCCTCGCTAGCCAAAGAAGCAAAACTACCAGGCAGCAGAGGTCAAATTAGCATCCATTCTCCATCATCATGATTTGCTTCTCTAGTACCCCACTCCCAGTACTAGTTAGTCTGGGTTGACTAGAGAAACAAATTCATAGACACTCAAAAGTGTGCAAAAAAGACCTCTATCGAAAAGAGTAATTGGATATTGAGAAAATACCCCAGCCCTCTGCAGATCAAGTCCGTAAGTCTAATAGTAGTTCATGTGTCCAATACTAGTCTGTACATTACTCTTCAAACTCATACAACATATACAATGACACTGAATGCAGGAAGATCACAGATCAGTGTATGGAAAGTCTTGTGGATCCAGTGGCAGTGGAAGAATCTCAGCACTGACAGGGGCTTCCATGTGGCTCCTCCAGCTCCAGGGCTGTAGCTCCATCAGTGCAGTTCCATGTGTCTTGTCAACCAGAAGACAAAGCAGAGACTGGCCTCCAATGAAATATTTATCTCCTTAGAACCTCCACATGAGATCTTCAAGCTGCCTCGTGATTGACAGGATAAACTCCACCCCTTCACTCCTAATGGTCTCTAGTTGACATCGATTATGTCACTGCTCCCGCTAGTTAAGTAAGAAGAAATTTAACAGGATCCAAATATGCCTTGGAAGAAAGACCTAGTGAGCTAATTTTTAAAAATCAATCACAGAAAACCCTATGGTGCACAGTTTTATTCTGACACAACTGAAGACATCAAGAAACAGCATTGACTTAATGGCATCTAGTGGCATGGTGGTGAATATGGCTCTTCTGTGGCAGTACCCACTCTGTACCTCAGTTTCCTTACTGCAAAATGAAAGTGGATTAGAGGAGATGATGCCTCACAATTCTGATACTTTAGGACTCGTGGGTCAACTGTTCATGTGTTCCTATTCATACTTCCAAAGATGTATCTTCAATCCCTTCACCACTGGGCAGGGGAGCCTTAGAGTCTAATTTAACAAGTTTGCACTGGTTGAGACTAATAATGGTATTTGATAATCTAGGAACAGGGTATCTTGAAATAAGTGAGCAAGACAGAAAATAAGCCACCTCACAAGGAAAGCTGGATAATCCTCCCAGAACAACACATGCAGTCACACTGAAGCTCTGACAGAGGAAGCAATTGGCCCAGATCACACAGTTCCTAAGCAGTGGAACTGGAATTTGAACCTGTATCTGTTGGTGTCAGAGTCTAAGCTCTTTGCCCACATCCTCTCCAGCCCCATCCATCAAAGGCAGGTCATTTCCCACCTACCTTCTACCCACAGCCACAATGTTTAGTTCTGATTACCATTGTGGGATGAAGGCACAACTTTTCCACAATTATTATACTCCAAAATATTAAGCAAACTATTTACCAGCATTTGATGTGGAAGTTAAGTTAGCCTTTCTCCCTGTGGTTCCCAGTTATCTGAGGCCTTTGTGTTGTCTTGCAATAGAGCTGACTCCCCTGCTGTTGGGATGATGGTTCCCTTCCCGTGAAGCCTGTGGGCAGATTCACATGCTGATGTTAATGATCTCTAGTGTAACCTGTTTAGCCACATGCAGGAGTCTGGGGTCTGGTCTTGTCACATGGGACCCTGATAGCTCCCTTTCCTATAATGTGTGCATATGGCACAACCCCTTCCTGTGACGTGTGTCCTTGCCTGTAATTAGGGGTCTGGCATGGCTCCAGAAGAGTATATAAGGATAGGACATAAGATAGAGGCTCTCTCTCCTCTCCCCGCTCTCTCTCTCTCCTGCCCCTCAGCACTCGACGCTCTCAGGCCTCTCTCCCTCATCATGTAATCCCTTCCCCCACTCTCTTCACGTGGACCATCAAGCGGGGTGGAGGTGAGCATGTTTCCCTGATGTGATATGTTTCTCTTATTGTTTCTCTCTCTCTCTCATGCTCTCTGTCTCTTTATTATAATAAATAGTTATTGTTGTACAACTGCCTGTTGAACCCGTGTTGTGTGTATCAGAGGCTGGCCACTTCTGATATGCCATGCCTTAGACTTTGAGGGAGGGGGTTTCTCTAGGCTCCTCTGTCACCCCATCCCTATGTCTCCCATCTTTATGACCTCCTAAGGTAGGTAGGGGTGAGGGGGTTGATCAGGAACTTGGGATCCATGGCCATGAGGAAGTCAGTCTTCCACCTCAGCCAACAGACCTTGAGGCTCTGAAACTTGGGAGAAATCACTTCAGCACTCTGACCCTCAGTTTGCCCATCTGTTGTCTGAAGAGATGATGAGAGGATCACATATGGCCCAGGGCTGTTCTCCAAGTGAAATGAGATGATGCACAATAAAAGTATCATCCAGAACCTGGTCCAAAGTGTTCAATGATGGTTCATATTAGACTATCCCATTCATATTATTAACTACCAAGACCTCTGGTCTCCCACTGATGAAGATCATGCTTCCAAAATGCAAATAACAACATGACAATATGGTCATGGTAAAATATGGTGAATTCAAACCCCAACTTCTCTTGAAGGTCTACCATGCTCAAAGACCATACATGTATTTTGTTGGAAGGAGAAAGGATGCCTGATGAGTCCTGTAGCTGTCTGGCCAGGCAAGGATTGAGATAGTCCGGTGACTTTGACTCCCTGGAGCCTAACATTTGACTACTTCTTTTGACCACCTGCCATCTGCCTGAGAGATTCTGGTGAAGGATAAGACCTATTCTATCACGACACTGCTGTTAAACTCTGACTACCCCTTCTCTCAAAGGTCAACAAAGTCCTCCCAATGACCTCAACAGCCCTATAGGCTGCAGAATATGAAGACCCTTCCCACCATGCTCTGCCTTGTCTCTCCGCTCCAGGAATACTGAGCCCCTGGGTGGTTCCCAAAGCCTTTGCACTGGCTGCTCCCTCTTTCTGGACTGTTCTTAGCCCATAGCCATATGGTTCACTGCTTTGCTTCCATCAAGTCTTTCTCAAATGTTGCCTTCCCCGGGACATCCTCAACAACACCACGTCCACTGTAAGAATTTCCCATCTGTACCCTACTCTGAAACTCATGTTTCCTAACCCTACTGTGTAGGGTCCAACAGATGTTACAGTTAGCCATTCTCTTGGTTCCCAGGGTCCTGGCTGCCTCCCTGTCACTGCACCTGGACCTTCATAAGACAGTTGGTGTCACAACTGTCATCTAGCAGGTAGAGGTCAAGGATGATGGTCAAACATTGGAGAATGCACAGGACTGCCCCGTGGCCACCAGCCCCAAATGGCTGCAGTGCCCAGGAAGAGAAACTTTGTCAGGAACAGACGCTCCAAAAAAGACTGGGATGGGGGGTGGGGTGTAATATGTAGTAGCTGTTCTGTTTTAGGGCTGCACACTGGTGTCTAGGGCCGTGCTTGGCATACAGCAGCCACTCGGTCATACTGGAGAGAACGAATGATCCCTGGGGATGATTTCTGGAATGAAGACTTTTCAGATTCATCCATGAATGAAACGGTGCTCTTCAAAATCACTGGCAGACCCAATGCACGGGCACGGCTCCAACAGCGCACGCGCGTGAGACCCAGATCTTTGTTTGGAAAGGAATCGCTGACACCGGAAGGAGAGAGAGACGTCCGTCCCGGAACTCGCACATTGTGTTCTAAGTTTAACACATCTTGTGCGCTCTCTTGCTGAAACGCTTGGCTCCAGCCCATAATATCCCTGAATCCAGGAAGCCATTATGACTGCGCAGGGTCAGAGGTTGCTCCCATTGTAACCCACTTCCTCCATCAGAGTTTTAAATTTGGAAAACGTTCTTCTTGCCATTGTATGGGATGTCAGCTCTCAGATAACCTCGGAATTATTTTTATTTGTCTGCTGTGACACGCAGAGCCTCCCCCATGCTGCCACCCCCACAAAATAAGTGGAAAACTGCAGAACAAGAAGGGATTTTCCTCCAAACATGATGTGAATAGGCCTAAAGGCAGATAAGAGCCGGCAGAGAGTGAATCAAAGGAAAGAGTGGTTGTCATATTCCCTCCGCATGAAAGGCCCGGTTGAGGGTGGGGGTGTTGCCTAAGAGGAGAAAAGAAAAAGACTCAGAATGCTAAGGGAGAAGTCATTTTAGACAAGTGTAGACAAGTGAAACCTTACTGCCTGGCTTCAGATACCGGGGAACTTTTCTGGACATCAAGTTGGGTCCCGGACCCTGTGGCTATGTGCTGGCATTCTAATCCTTGGGCATCCAGAGTCATCTCTGGGTCTGACCAAGAAGGTGTCCGAGTATGACAGAAGATGTCAAATTGCATGGCAAGAGGAAGATGGCATTATCTAACTGCTGGAGAAATTGGGAGCATGGGCAGCTGTGGGGAAGAATGCATGAGAGAGGAAAGAGTGGGTGGGAGATCTTTGATGAGCCTCTCAGGTGGTGGGCTAGAGGCAGGACTTCTTCCATTCCACTTGGTAAATACCCAGGGAGCACCTACTACTGTGTGGAACGTGAGTGGTGCCAGATGCTGATGGTGCAAAGACAAGAGGGACGGTGGCACAAAGCAACAGGTTAGGGTGCTGAAGCACCGTGGGCCGGATTTACATCCTCGCTCAGCTGCCACGTTTTCGAGGGCAGTCTGAGTACCTCACTTCCTCTCTCCAAGACCTGGTTTCCACACATGACAAACCCACCTTCTAAGGGTGGCTTTGAAGCTGCTGCTTGGCACAGCACCTGCGCCATGGAAGCGTTCCATAACACATGTTAGTATTCTTAGAAGCAAGACGAGGCCCCTGCTCACAGTAGGCACCTATCACCATCATTCCAGGAGAGGTAGGCTTCAGGGGGCAGTCACGATGGGGCTGACTCTGGACATGTGAGATAGAGGTACAGGCTGCTCAGTAATTTAATACACCTGGCTTCCCTCCTACCCTTAGCACAAATGTACTTCCCAGGGTCCCCTGTGTTTGAGTTAGATGAGGCCCAGGACTGATTCTGGCCAAGAAGGGGTGTGTGAGGAAATAATTCCCCCTTGCTCCCATAAAGAACAGCCATTCGGTGTCGTCGGTGGAGTCTTGCTCGACATTGACGTCAAACCCTAATCGCACGCACTCATAACTGCTGGTGAAGGCACTATCTTCCTTCCTGGCTCTTCCTCCTCCTCTATCACCCTACCTCCGCTTCCTGACCTCCCTTCCCTGAAATATGTCTTGCAATCCAAGCCCCAGGTGCTTTGGGAGTGTGTTTGCTCTAGTTAGGAATGTTGTTTAGTGCCTTAAAGTCAGATCTGCCTCATCAAACCCTTACTTAAAGCAGAACCAAGCATTGCCCAGTCTGGTGCCATCATCCTGATGCTTTGTAGGTTTCAGTCGACTGTTCACCGAGTCCAACGTTTGTCACCCTGTGGTGCTCCGTCCCTTGCTAGGACTCCGGAAGAGATGCCGCCGATCGCAGCCCTGGGGGTGGCCGGTTGCACCTCGAAGCTGCTAACGTCAAGGTCAGCAGTTTGAACGCACCAGACACTCCAAAGAAGCAAGATGAATCTGTCAACGCTGGTAAAGACGGACAGCCTCAGAAATCCAAATGGGTGGTTCTATCCTGCCCGGTAGTGTTGGTATGCAGCAGAATAACTCGATGTCGGTGCTTTTTATCTGCCACTGGTCTCTCTAGTCCCAGCGGGGTCACTGACAGGTTTTAGCAGAGTGTCCAGACAGACTAGTCTGGAAGAATCTACTATTGATCTACGTCTAAAAAGTAATCAATGACAGCTTCATGACTGTGGGCCTTGCCCACCCTGAATAAAACAGCAGCACAACCATCCAAGGATAGATTTAGCAAATGCTGAGTGGCCTCCCCAGACACCCGACTCATTGCCATGGGGTCCACTTCCGACTCATGGTGACCCAATAGGACAGGGCAAAACTGCCCCTGTGAGTTCCTGAGACTGACGGTGTTGGTCCAGGAAGACAAGAGAAACAAATTCATAGAGACTTCAATGTGTATAAGAGAGAGTTTTATATAAAGGGTAATTTTACATGAAGAAAGCATTCCAACCCAGTCCAGATCGAGCCCAAAAGTTTGATATTAGTCCATACGCCTGATATGAACCTATAAATTCCTCTCCAGACTCATTCAACACATGCAATGGCACTGAATGCAGGACGATCACAGGCCAGTGAGTAGAAAGTCTTTGAATCCAGTGGCCTTGTAAGCATCTCAGCACTGACAGGGGTCTTTGCGTGGCTTCTCTGGCTTTGGAGATCTGGTTGCATCAGGGTAGGTGCATGTGGCTTCTCCAGCTCAGGACACCAGCTTAATTACATGTCAGCTGCATTGTCTCCCAGGGAGTGAACAGCAAGAGAAGTGTCTTCCACCTCCAAGGAGAAAAATGCAGGAATACCCAGAATCCTCAGGGGAAGACCAGGCCCACACATAGTCTTATTGGCTATGACCTGATTGACAGACTAGACTCCACCCCTTCACCCTTAATCCTCTCAAGTCTCAAATTGACACCAGGTCATGTAATTACCACACCGACCTTACAGGACAAGGTAGAACTGTCCCTGTAGGTTTCCGAGGCCGTCACTGTTTACAGAAGTAAAAAGCCTCTTCTTTCTCTCAAGGAATGGCTGGTGGTTTCAAACCATTGCCCTTGGGAACAGCAGTCCTGTTCAAAACCCACCAGCAGGGTTCTTTCAGTTCATAACCAGGTCGTCAAGGTGGATATTGATCCAACTCTTGTGCCCAATTGGCTTTGCGGTGACTGCTCTTGCGAGTGGTCTTTGGGTACCAGTGTGAAGAGGAGAAGAGAGGAGAGGAGGAGGAGGAGGAGGAGGAAAAGGGAGATGAGGGGAGTGGTGGAGAGGGGAACAGGGGAGAGCAGAGCAGAGCGGGATGTCCTCAGTTGGGCTCCATGGACACATGAGGTGCACGAGCACACAGCTAAGGAAATGAACAAGGGCAGTTCCCAGCCAGTGGACGTTACTGCCCTGACTTGACTCAGGCTCTGCTGACTCTGAGTCAAGCCTCCTATGATATTTCTCGTTCCCATCCCCCCTTCTCGAAGGCTGGGTGGTCTGCTCCAGACCAGATATCACCTAGCAAGTGCTGGGAAGAGCCCTGGTGCCATAGCGGCTTATGCATGGGGCTGCTTGCTGCAAGGTCAGCAGTGAAAACCACCGACCACTCGGAGGGGAAGAGAGAGGCTTCCTGCTCCTGTAAAGGGGTAACACACTCTGCCTTGCATGGTCACGATGAGTCTTCACATACTCCATAACAGTGAGCTTGAGGGTTTGGGAAGGAGGGGAAGGGGTTCTTTTTCTTTATTTTTTGTTGCATGTTTTGGGAGTGGCAGTCCATACCCATTTCTACCAGAATCCAGAGTGCCCGCTTGACATGGCATACTCCACAAAGAGAGGGGGCAAGCCATTCATTGTGCTTAAGAAAATAGATGTGAATGATAGCAGGGCTTCCCTGCAGCATGAGGAATTGATTGGCCTTGGAGGGTGTTTGAAATTCTACCCAAGGAAAAGCACTCCTTCCCCCTGAGAGGTGAAAGGGGGGCATAGGGAAAGATAGGTGGCTAAAGCAAGCAGACATCTCTGGTGCGGATGGAATGGCCAAGTGTGGTATGCGGAGCTGGGAAGATGCAAACTGCCTAGGAACGTGTGGCTAGCAGGAGGGGAGAATGGATAGCAGGCTCTCAGAGAGGGAAAGACCATGTTTTAATGAACACACCCTGCTGCCTTGAGGTAGTTTGACTAAAGATAATGTCTAAGTGTTAACCGTCCTAGAGGACTCCTGGTGATGCAGTGAGTTACATGCTGGGTTGCCAACCTCAAGGTCCGCAGTTCTGACCCACACATCATTCCACAGAAGGAAGATGAGGCTTTCTGCTCCTGTAAAGATCTACAGCTTCCAACGCCCACCAGGGAAGTTCTACTCTGTGCATTGAAATCCACTTAATGGTGGTGAGTGTCACTGTGGGTAAGTCCGGAACTTAAGCACAGCATCCATTCTTCAAACACAGGAGTCATTCCTTGGGAGAAAGACGAGGCTGTTCACTCCCATAAAGATGAAAAGTCTCAGACACACACAGGGACAGTTCTCCTCTGACTTATAAAGTCGCTTCATGTCAGCATGGGCCCCATGGATTGCATGATGCCTGCTGCCCAAATGCATGTGGACCTTTGAGTCTTTGTGCCTGTGAATGTGCCTGTCTCCATTTGCGAAATGCAATGTCTCTGGCAGTAGGTTAATAAGGTCCCAGCAGAGTTGTGTGGGTCCCACACCTGAGTCTTTCTGAGTTAAAAGCCTCAACCCCAGTGTGGTAAGAATCAGTTCTATCTCATAGTACACCTTACAGGACACAGTGGATCTGCCCCATGGGGTCTCAAACATTGTCATCTTTACTGAGGGAGACGGTCACATCTTTCTCTCACGGAGCCACTGGTGGAGTCTAACGACCAAACTTTTGGTTAGCATAGCCTAAACACTGCACCATGAGCGAAACAGGTACAGAGATACACACATGCACACACACTCACACACATGCGCACACAAACACACACTGTGGCTGTTACATCATCTATGGTCAATTTGAGACGGAAGAGAGAAAGGGCGGAGTTTAGCCTGTCAATCAGGCCACAGCTTGATGATCTCATTTGGAGGCACTAAAGGAGATAAATATCTCACTGGAGGTGGGACACACACTCGCTCCCTGGGAGACATTGCAGCTGACAAGACACATGGAGCTACGCTAGTGCCCTGAGCAGGAGGAGCCACATGGAGACGCCTGGCAGGGCAGAGATTCTTCTACCACCACTGGATCCACAAGACTTTCCACCCCACTGGCCTGTGGTCTTCCTGCATTCGGCATCATTGCTTGTGTTGCATGAGTCTGGAAGAGGAATTTATAGGTTGGTATCAGGCATGTGGGCTAATATTAGACTTTTGGACTTGATCTGGACCGGGATGGAATGTTTTCTCAATATTCAATTGTTCTTGTATATAAAACTCTTTCTGACACACATATGAGTAGCTATGAATGTGTCTCTTGTCTACCCAGACTAACACACACACACACACACACAGAGGGATGTATAGGGTTGTGAAGACAGACGCCATGTGTCAGTCAGTCTACAAGTCCAGGAGAGAGACCAGAGAAGGAAAGGATACCATGTAGACCCTCACAATGTAGAACACATTGCTTCCAGAACTCGGGGGTGGGGGGCAATATATTTCTACCTGCTGCAGCCTCTCACTTGTGGTATTTGTGCTACAACAGTCCGGGGTAACTAAGACACGCAGCTTTAACTGCCATCCAGATCCAATCAAGGCCAACTCATAGTGGGCCCATCAGCCAGAGAAGAACTATCCCTGTGAGTTTCTAAGACTAATTCTTTATGGGAATAGAAAGCCCATCCTTCTCCCAAGAAGAAGCTGGTGGTTTCGAACTGATGACCTTATGGACGGCAGCCTAATTCACAACCACTGTGCCACTATGCCACTGAACCCAGACAAGTCCTCATTCTTAAACCTGCCTCTCCCTTGTATTTGAATTCATCCCTTCTAAGCCAATACTGGTGTGTGTGTGTGTGTGTGTGTGTGTGTGTGTGTGTCCAACCTTTTTTAAGATGCTGTGTTTCTTTCCCAAATCCAAGCATCCTGCTTGTGGGCCTTATTTCCTGGTGTTATGAACCCACTGGTCTCCTGGGGAGGCTGCCTGGGAATTCAGGCCCTGCAGTTTGAAAGCTCTGCTTTTAAGTGTCCGAGACCCAGGTGGCCCTGGTGAAGAAAGATTCTGTGCCACTCTTCTTTCTAGGGAAGAACATGAGACTCTTATTTTTTTTCACCATTAGAAACGAATTGGAGAAATTCTTTTCCCAGCTCTCAGGAAAAGCAAGGTTTCCCTTGAAAAGCTAGGCCTCATCTGAAAAACCTCAAAGCAAACCGTCAATTTCTTATACGACCCATCCTACATGTGGACTGAGTGCTTCCGTTCAGGTCACGTCTCAGTGGGGACAAGTCAAAGCTTCCAGCTGCTGATGGTGCCTTGTGTGCATCATGCCTGGCCACAAGGTTTGGTATTAGTGGGGGGTGGGGATGGGGGAAGGGGAGGTGATATTCATAGGTCCTTAATAAAAACAAAACAAAGCGCCCCCAAAATCAAGCTTTCGCTGGTCTTGTATGAATTAGGGACCATGTAAACAGTACTTAACAGTTCTAATTGAAGGTCAGTAAATCCCCAAGAGATTAAACGAATCCTGCAAGGAGTCGTGTAAATCTCCCTTCCTTTTATGGCAGGCCGGCCAAGCCCCTAGCTTGCCCGGTGCAAGGCTTCATAAACATGGTATGTACCTAATCAAAACCATTTTGCACTCAAAAGGGTGAGGGGTGTAAATCACAATTACTCTTGGCGTTAAACCCTTGGCCCCCGGGAGGCCCAGTGTTGCCACATTCCATCAGAAGCGGACTTGGGGACAGAGCTGTCTGGCATGGATTTCCAGGTCTGAGAGCCCAGCCTGTGTCTCAGCAGGAGACGTCAGAGGAGAGTGCACAGCTTGAAAGGGATCGTAGTTTCAAGCGACCCCATCGGCTCTCTGGCTTTTCTGGCCTTACCAGCTCTATCTTGGCTGAATAGGACTTAAGGTCGTGGGACTGATTCTTAATCGCCCTGACCCAATGGGACAGGGTAGCACGGCCCCTATGGGGCTTCTGAGACTGTCACTCTTGATGGGAGTAGAAAGCCTCATTTTCCTCCTGTGCAGCCAGTGGTGGTTTTGAACTGCTCACCTTCCAGTTGACTACCCAACCTGTAACCCACAGAGCCCCGGGCATGTGCATATTTAGATATCGTCATCCAGATTGGCCCTCGAGGCGCCCATGGCTTCCTGCACCGTGCCCAGGTGGGACCGCCATTTTTCTCTTAAAGTTGTATGTACTCTGTTGTTGTTTAGTGTCTACACAGCAAAGCAGACACCCATGCAACAAGGCTGACACAACCCACATCCTGAAAAGAAGGGCATCCTTTGGGTTGTACAGCCAGGCCTCTCTTCCTTCTCTGAGTAGTTCTGCCCACCCACATCAGCACTGAGCTGAGTACCCATGCTTGCTTGGGCTCCGTCCGACCTCGGGACTGCCCTGACATGACCCAGCAGTTGCCCTTCTTGCGGAAGCTGGGGTCAGGAGTTTTCTGGGACTTGGAGCTGACAGCAGGCCAACTGGTATGTTCCAGGGGAACCCCAGAGGTGCCGGAGACTCGTTGGCAGCTCACCACAAAGTTAGCAATATGAAGCTACCAACTTCTCCTTGGGATAAAGAGGAGGCTTTCTGCTCCTAAAAGTCTAAGAACCCCACAGAGACTGTTCTACCCTGTCCTATAGAGTCCCTGGGAGAAGGACTGGACACAGTTTGAGTTTTTTGGGGGGGGTATATGCCAATATTTTTAATACGACATGAGAACTGAGAGTCCACCGCTGTCGGCTGAATGTGTGCCTCTGCTTCCTTGTCTCTCAGCTCCTGACCTCAGTCATCCCCTCTCCACTCTAGTCACCCCCTCCTGCTCACAGTCGCACTCAAGCATCCAAGCTGCGTCTGCTGGGCTTGATTCATGTCACCCCATAGCAGGACATTTTGGACACTGGTCACTTCAACAGTCTCTGAACTGGTTCACCAGAGAAGAAGATGCCCATCTGTGTCCCAGACAGCCCACTGCCTCCAATAGATATTGACCTTTAATAGAAAATCCCTGAAGGTTACTGCCCGAGCCCCTGACTAGGGCATGTGGCTAAGAGCTGGATGACTAGTCAGAAGCTTGGTGGACCAATGTCATCTAGAGAGGCAACTCCTCCAATAACGGCCTTGAGAATGACAATGTCATGGGCATTGACCCGCAGCTGTGCACTGCTTCCTGAGGAATTGTGGGTCGCCATCACTTGGAATGGAATCCACTCAATGGTTTCCTGGGCACGTGGCCACTAGGGCAACGATTATATGTCCCACTTCTTCTAAATTCAAGGCCAATGGAAAGTCACCCAAAGTGATGGGTCATATTTTAAAGCTGTTTGGTTTTGTTTCTTTTTTTTTTAATGAAGGGGAAATACCCATTGGTTAAGCCTCCCATGAAGACCCTCTGATCATAGGCTGATCAGGACATGAGTAGCCTTGCTATATTGCTGAGCATGTGCTGGAACATGGATGACTGCAGAGACAGCGTGTTCGATCTGAACACAGCATCCCTCAATCTTCATTTGTCCCATTTTGAATATGTTCTCAATTATAATGTTTTCTTTATCTTCCATTGAGGTTTGACTGGGCTATTGTTTTCAGGGTTTTTTATTTGTTTGTTTGTTTTCGCGTGGGTTGTTTTGGTTGGTCTGTGTTTTTCAGGATATGGAATCCTTGATGAGTAATTCTCTAGAGACAGTCACTGGCCTCGTGGTTTCCTGGGGTTGTGGTAAGGAAGGGGTGGGGGTGGTAAGTGGGGAGCTAATAATTATGGGCACCAGAAAGAAGCTAAGGCCCTAAAATGGATTGTGTTCATGGTTCCTCAAGTCTTCTTAATAAAATAGAAGTATTGGGTGGTAGGAGATGGGAGTCCTATGCCAAGGAATCGTTTTTTAAGAATGCAATGGGTCATCCTCAGAACAAGAGGGAGCTCCCTTCCACTGCTCTGAAAGGAATCACATTAGAAGAAGGTTCTGGATAGGGGGAGAAAGATGGGGACTGGCCCTCAAAACTGTCACCGTGGCAAGACTTGAGGACTGGATAAAAATAAGTGGGATGCCCCCTCCCCCTCCACACCCACCCTAGCCAAGACCAGGATCCTTTAGTCACCTTTCAGGTCTAAAACAGAACTCCCTTCCAAGGTAGAATCATCAACCATTCCAAAACAAAAGGGCAGCATTGACCCCCAAGAGCAATGTTCAGAGGGTTCGGAAAGAAAGGGAAAGGACCCAAGAAGCCCAGGGAGGAAATGGCATTTGCAGATGGTGCCCAGAGGGGATGGCAATGACTGAATGAAGACAAAATGTGTGTGGACTCTTGGACGCAAGCCGAATGATCGGCTCTGCAAACCTTCGCCTGACCAGATGACCACCACTGAGTCCATTCTGACTCACGGCAACCCAGCAGGAGAGGTAGACCTGCCCCTGTGGGTTTCCCAGACAGGAAGTAAGTCCTGATACAGAGGTAGGTAATTCCTGACGTTTTCAGAAAGCCTCACCTTCCTCTCGCCAGGAGCTGCTGGTCTCTCTGAACTGCTGACGTCGCCATTAGCCGCTCACACCTCGCCGCCTCTGAATTCATAAGACAAGTTCGAGAGAAACGAAACAAAGGAGGATCCTGCGCCGTCCAGCGGTCCTCTCTCTCCCACCCCGCTGCACAGAATGCATACTTCAATGCGCATGGGGCAGCGGCCTCAGACCACGAGATGGGAGCCACGTGCTAATGCACACAACGGAGAGGGCGGGAGCCTTGGACTTGCACTCCATGTACCGCCAGGTCACCCCCGGCCACACGGACTGCTTCTGATTGGATAAGAGAGATGCGCTCTTCTTTTGTGCATCGCTACTGCCGCCAGACCTTATCCTCAATAGTAAGCCACCACCCTGAGGGTCACGTCAGGGAGCCCCAGAGGCAGAGTGGTTCCACTTGATGCTGCCTAACCACAAGGTGAGCAGTTCAAAACCGCCAGTCACTCCCGGGGAGAATGGACCCACTATCAGGGAGCTTTGGAGAAGCCAGTGTATGAATACCAGCCCCTGTCTGCTCTGCTACCAGAAACAGCAGACTCTGATACTGATGGGTTCCAGTGCATCTACTCTCAGACGCTGCATGTCTTAGCAAGCTGTCGGACTGGTGTATCCACAACCATGAAGAACCTGCCTTTCTCATTCTGTAAGTTTAACCTTTTTCTCTTGGCTTTCATTCAACTTTTCTCTGAACCACTTATGTCTCATCCTTCTCTCTTTGGGACCCCTCCTGCTTCATCTGCCACTCTTCTCTTCCACACTGTCACTTCCTCATCCTTTCACTCGGCCAGACATGCAGCTCGAATCGACCCAGGCATCGAGGCGGGGCAATCTTCAGAGCCAGGAAACACAGGAAAGGCATTCGAAATCTCTGTGCACTATTCAAGAAAGCATCAAGGTAGGGGGCAGGAGCAGGGGGAGGAAGGATCGCCCGTGGAAAATGCAAAGAGCAAAACCTCTTTGAAATGTTGTCTCGGCGCCTGCTTCTCAGAATATTTCATCTTCCAGATGATAATTCCATCTGTAAATACCTTCTCCTTTCCTGTTAAATATCAATCCCGAAAACCTCATCATCATGAATTCTTCAATCTCTCATTCTCTCCCCCCAGCCTACCTCTACACCAAACACTCACTCACACACACACACATATACACACACATAATCTAATCGTATGTATATTATAGTTCCAGTGACCCCTTGACTTTTCCCTCCATTGTATCTGCTACTCAACTTCTCCATCACACTAGGAAGCCCAGCGAGAACCCTTTCCTTGTAGAACCTGCAAAGGCCAGAGCAGTGTCACAGACAACCAAGCACACACTAACATCTGGGTCTCACTGACAAGTATGTGTCTTCAGCCGGGCTCTTGGAGGCAGAGCATCACCTACAAGGGGGTGCTCTCAGACGCTTCCCCCCGCAGAGAACAAGAAAAGTCGGGGCGAGAAGAGGGACTTGGCTGATCTGCAGCAAAACCCCGAAGCTGAGGTGGCGGTTGTTCTGGTTTCAGGAGAAGCAGCAGGACCTCTGTGCTCCCAAACCAGTCATTCGTCAGATGCCGGCTGTCTGGACAGAAGGGGCATCACCTTGAGCAAGGTAGGTCCCTTCTTCTAAGAGCAGGGTCTGCTGAGGATCTCGGTGGTGAGCTATGGACACACCCTATACTCTTTGGAGCTAAGAACATGAGTCCCCTGGTCCCAGAGTGGGCACACACAGGGTCCACTCTAATATGCCTGTATTCTTCCAGCAAATACTTAATGCGCACCATCTCCCGGTATGCCTGGCTTCCAGGTCCCTGCCATCCTTACCCCTCTCCCCTCCCTTGCAGCCCCACACCACCCCTTGCCTGGAGCCAGAGCTTCAAGAATTGGCTGGTGCCTTAATTGCTTCTCTCTCCTCTGTGACATCAATTGGAGGTGACATTTCCCGGGCACGGCGCTGCACCCCTGTGGCTGCATATCCCCCCTGTCACAGGAGATCACTGGAGCTATCATAAGTGGAAAGCTAGAAGCTCTCAGAGGGCAGGGGCCATGGCAATCCCGGGCAGAGAATTAGCAAGGCACGATTCCTCACCCTGGACCCAGAGGCATCTTCTGGCCCATTGAGCTCTGCCTCCAGGTGGGTCACTGGCTCTGACATTTCAGGGGTTACCTGGCAGAGCTACCCCCACCACGACTCACCCGGTGCCAGGGAGAAGGGAGCTGGACCCTGGGTAGCAAGTCAGTGCCCGAGGTAGGGACTGGGAAAAGTGAGCAAGCAGGGGGGAAGGGAGCTGCGGTCCAGCAGAGTCCTTAGGAAATGGCCTTTGATGGCCCACAGAGCTGGGCTGGAGCTCTGCCTGTCCCGTGGGCATGCCTCCGTTTCCTCTGCTGTGAGGTGGAGCTATGGACACAGGCAGCCCCCAGGTTATGAATGACCTGCTCCCAGAGTCTTTTAGTGGAATTTATAGGTGAATTAGAACAGAATGTGCTTTTTCCTTTTCTTTAGCTTCACTTCCCTGCAAGAAGAGGAAGCCTAGTGGTGCTGTCAGATGAGTGTCTGACTTTAACTTGAAAAGTGGGAGGTTCAAATCTACTCAGGGATCTGTGGGAGAAAGATGAGGCTGTGGACTTCAGGAAAGATGCATAGACTTGAGAGTCCTGGACCCGGCTGCTATGAGTCACAACAGACGTGATGGCAGTGGGTTAGTGCAGGACAAGGCTTAAAACCTTTTCAATGGTTTAAAAGCTGCCTTGGTAGCAAGTGAAGGTGAGGGGGGTTGTGTGGGTCTGGGTAGACTAGAGAAACAAATTCATAAACACCCCTATGTCTAAGAAAGAGGAATTGAACATGAGAAACCAGCCCAGTCCAGATGAAGTCCCTAAGTCCAATAATCAGCCCATATGTCCGACACCAATCTATAAAGTCCTCTTCAGACTCTCACAACACATGCAATGATGCCAAATGCAGGAATATCACAGGTCAGTAGGTAGAATGTCTTTGAATCTGGTGGTGTTGTAAGCATCTCAGCGCTGGCAGGGGTCTCCACGTGGCACCCAGGGTAGGTCGAGACATCTCCTCAGGAATGTTTCGCAGGGAGACAGCCTTCTCAGTAGAATGTCTCATGGAGTGAGCAGACAGAGCATGTCTCCTCCCTCCAGCAAGGAAAATTCCAGAGTTCCCAGAATTCTTAGGAAAAGGTCTTGCCTTCAGAGAGGTCTCATTGGCTATATCCTATTTGACAGCTAGACTACACCCCTACACTCTATATCCTCAAATTGATACCAGATTCTGTAACTACCACACTGACTGAGGAATAATGGTTGAGTGTGGGTTAGTTTGCTCAGTCCAATCTTTTCAGGAGGAGGGCAGGTTTGCCTACCACTGAAGGGCGAGTGGTAGTTGGTTCTATGTCCAATGTCTGATCCCCAGAATTGCTAGTGTCTGCCTCTCAGCCGCTGGGTGATACAAATAGGTAGTACTCGGCTGCTAACTGAGAGGCTGAAGGTTCAAGCCCACTGGGAAGTGCTGTGAAAGAAAAGAAAAAGTGGGTGATTGACTTTTTAAAAAAAAAAACATCATTTGAAAACTCTCCCTCAACACATTTCTAATCTGACATCCAGGGTCACCAGGAGTCAGAAACAACTGGATGGTAACTGTTTTGTTGTTGTCTTTAATCTCCAACTCCAAGGATGGACGGCGGTAAGGCTTGAGCATGAACATGTTAATCAAGCCCCAAACCCTCATCAGTCAGCTCACCTTTAGCTCAGAACCAAGCCCTGAAATGGACCACTTGTCCCATCTCCTCAGCTACCATCTAAACAACTGTCTTTGGTGCTCATGTTCTTTCTGTTTCCATGCTTGCCCTCTCCCTGTCACTCACTCACCCCACAGCAAGTCCAGGCTCTCTCAGCAAAACCTCCATCTGGCCACCCCCTGCCCTGCTGAACACCCTTCAGGAGCTGCCCTGGGATGTGGAATGGAAAGACTCTGTGACCTCTGACCCCTACTCCTCTGACTTCATCTAGAACCCCGGTCTCCTCCCTCCCTGGTGCTGTGCTCTCAAGAATGTGCCAAGTCTGTTCCTACCTCGTAGTCCTTGTGTATGCTATCCCCTAGACTTAGAATGTTCTCCCCTCATGTCATGTCACAGATGACTAAGCACACCCTAGATCTCTGCCCAGGGGCCGAATTCCCCTGGAGGTCATTTGTGATCATCCAACCTGAAAGGATGGTCACCTATGACTGGGACTCTCTCTCTCTCTCTCTCTCTCTCTCTCTTTCTCTCTGATTTTACTATTGTCATCTTCCTCAGATTGATGTTCTTATGGTTGGCCAGGGTACATCTGGTTCGTGAAGCCTGTCCGTTCCCTATACAGTGGAATGAAAGGTTGTCCAGCCCTGTACAACCCATGCCCATGATTGGCTGCAGTGTAGACTGCTGGGTTACCTAGGATTTTTACTGGCTGCTTTTTAGAAGTCAGGTCTTTCTCCACTGAAACCCATTTGTGGGAGCTACCCAATTTCATGCCAACTTTAAGTGTAGGGGTGGAGTCTAGCCTGTCAATTGGCTCACAGCCTCTCTCGTGCCTCCTTGTGGGTGTGGCCTTCTCATCAGGAGGGTTCTGGGAACCTCCCCTCTTCTCTCTGCCATCACCTTCTTATGGAGGAGGCTGCACGCGAAGACGTAGGTGAGCTCTGGAGATGCATCCACCGCCGTTGGGTCCACAAGACTTTGCAGCCACCGGCCAGTGATCTTCCCGCATTCTGCATTATTGCCTGTAGCTGCATGTGTCTGAAGAGGAATTTATGGACTAGTATCGGACATAAGGACTTGATCTGGACTGGACTGGGACGTTATATAGTTATGTGTGTGTTATATAGTATAGTTAAGCACAGTATGCCTCTTGTTATAAAGTTCTCTCTTACACATAGATGAGTACCACTGGATTTGTCTGTCCAGTCAACCAGTCTAACACACTATTCAGCACCACTGACAGGTTGGTGATGGCCAGGCATGAAGCTTATTGGTTGGGGAGTAAAACTGGGTTTCCCAGGTGCGAGGCAAGAAAGAGGTCTTCCATCAAACCACCACTACCTCATCACCTTATTTAGACCTTGCCAGTATTGTCTGGCTCGGAAAATGAGGCTTTCTGCTGAAGCCGATGGGTAGTCTCAGAAGCCTGCAGAAGGCAGTTCTCATCTGCTTTGCAGCATTGCTGTAAGTCAGCGTGGAATCAGTGGCAAGTGAGTGTGGTCTTGGGCTTTGTTTGTCTGTTTATTGTCTCCTTTCCTACAAAGATGTGATCTTGGGGTCAACATGGGCTCTGCCCACCTCATGCCCTGTGGGAACTCGGTGCCTAGCACAGTGCATCGGACAAAGCAGCCGCTTGACAGATGAGTGTTCAGTAAATGAAGGGTACCTATGCCCGGCCTCTTCTGGACATCACACAGGCAACCCATGGCCATGACTGTTAGAAATAGGAAGGCTTCTAGTCTGATGCCAAATCTCAGAGCATGCTGGGGGCTGAAAGGTGTCAGCACCCTCTGCGCTAATGGAGGTTGCCCTGGCAGCTGGAAACATCTTGTTCCCCCCTCAACAGCTTCCAGACTCGCTGGTTAAATTGTTATTCAAACTGACAAAGGCCAAACAGGTGCTGTGAAATGTCCCAATCCATCTCAATTTCAGTTTGTCGCCCAAGATTCATGGGTTCTCCGAGCTTGAGGGACCCAAGAGACCATCGGGTTCAGCCCTCTCATTTTTCAGATGGGAATATTGACACCCCAGGAAGTTAATCACATCACTGGTCTTGAATTCAGGAGCCTCTGCCTGAGATCCATTTCCCCTGAGTAGGCAACGGTCCTTGGCCTCACCTTGCTCTTTACTTAGCTCTGTGTGTAGTGGCCTTTTGGCATGTCCTTCTCAGAAGGGCCCACACACCACTCCCTCTGGGAACCAGGTCTAAGCCCCTCCCGTCGATCCTGGGAGTCTCGAGAGCTGTGTTTTAGCATGGGTCCTGCTCTGTGTCCATATTACCACTTGAGGGATCGCATGTCTTATTATCCACCCCATCTCTGTCCCCACAGACTCATCTCTGGGATGGGGGGACCCCTCTGTCTTGTGCACTCCTGTGTCCTGGTTCCCCACGTGGTGCTCGCCATATAGAAGGGACTCTGTCAACCGGCTCTGGGTGAAAAGGATCCTGAGCCTGCATTCCCATAGAAAAAAATGGTGAATTCTCAGACCACTGGCTCATTTGCAAGGCTAGTCTCCAGCTACTTTGAAGCTTTGTCTCGTTCCACCTCGCTTTTCTTCAGTGCACCCTGCATCAGCTGGATTTTATTAATAATAATATAAAGAGCCTATGATTTATGGAGCACCCTGGAGCCCAGGCTGATGAGTGGGCTTAAGCTTTGCACATAAAAATCAGGCGGGCTACCTGAAACCAAGCAGCTCCAGGAGGAAGGAGAAATGAACTAAAGTGGACTCTCAGGGACTCGGCCCCTGGGTTTTCTTCTGAAGATGGGTCCTGCTCAGCTCCAATTGGGTGAGCCCACATTCTTTCTATTGAGATACCCCACTCCTCCCTAAGCGACCATCCGTGATTTGCCAAGGACAGGGCCATGGAAGCAGATGGTGTTCCTGTAAGTCACTTTAAGCACTAAGGACTGGAGACATGCCTTCAAACTCAACTTGATTGGAGGTACCTTCTGGCCTGTAGGCATGCTTTGTTTGGCTTATTGCAGGCTTGTAAGAAGGGAGAATGCCTTCTATTTTGTAACACAGAGCCTGGGGTCTTAAAATCTTCCAAGCAACCAGCTAAGGCTCAATCATTGGTCTCTATTTGCTGGAGCAGCTGGAAAAGGGATTGTGGGAACACAGAGGGAATATGGAATGGTGGTCCTGAGCAGTATGCTCTTTGGAGAAGTAGCTATATGGCTCCCCAAGAGTGGTCTCGTTTGCTGTGAGACCAGAAGAACAGAATAATGACTGAAGATTTTGATTAAAGATTTCATAAAAGGGTCCTGATCAAAAGTGGGGAAAATTTAAAACTGAATTTCAAATGCTCACGGAAACCAAGACTTTCTGGATCCATGGAGGATGGATGAAGCCCTGAAATGATTGCCCAGAAATAATCATCTTCCAAGCTTAGGCCAAACACATATCTTCTTAGAAGCCTTCTTAGAACCCAGAAAGTTGTTCACGTAGAAAACTTTTTACATTTTAATAAATTCTATCCTGAGCAGTATGCTCTTTGGAGAAATAGCTATCTGGGATCAGAGTAATGACAGCAATGTCAGATGTAACAGGAGCTTCAGTGGGCAATGTATGTATGTTAGTTGGGTAGTGTTAGTCTGGGTTGACTAGAGAAGCAAGCTCAGGGACATTCATATGTGTGCAAGACAGAGCTTTATATCAAAGAACAATTGTATATTGAGAAAACATCCCAACCCAGTCCAGATCAAGTCCATACATCTGTTATTAGCCCATATGTCCAATACTAGTCCACAGATCCCTCTTCACATCGCTACTCACACTGATGCTGAATGCAGAAAGATCACAGGGCGTGGATAGGAAGTCTTGTGGATCCAATGGTGGTGGAAGCATCTCCAGGACTCTGACTGCCATCAGCGTGGCTCCATGTGGCTTGTCAACAAGAATGTGAAGCAGAGAGAGAGGAAGTTCCCAGAATCCTCACGAGAAGGCCACACCCACAAGGAGGCATCACCAGGCTGTGACCTGACAGGCTAAACTCCACCCGTAGGCTATTTATCAAGTTAACATGAAATTATGTAACGGCCACAATAGGTAGGAACAATTCGAACAAGGAGGGGGAGAATGGCTGAGCAATTTGAAGATGACATCCAATGCACATAAAATAATCTTGACTCATCCTGCTAAGATATAAGCTCTGGGTGGCAACTTTGGCCTAGGTGTTCCCCTTTGGTGACCATTGGCACGAGTGAAGGCTGAGTTCTTTGGTTCCATCAGGCTCTAGTTCTCTTCATACATCACGCCCCGGGGTCTTCACTCATTTGAATGCACTGTCTGATCTGGAAGAGCAGGCTATTGTTAGCTGCCATCAAATTGGACCCGACTCATGCACCTCCTCTTATAAAAGCAGTGGATGTTTCTACATGTCTGTAGTGCCAGGTGAGGCACACATAGTGCTGCCCTGGAAGGGGGCTCATGATGGTTTTAGCATAGTGCTTCTCCACCTTCCTAAGACCGCGACCTTTCATACAGTTCCTCATGTTGTGGTGAGCCCTCAACCATAAAATTATTTTCATTGCTACTTCATCACTGTCATTTTGCTACTTCTGTGAATCGGGTGACCCCCCCCAAAGGGGTCACAGCCCACAGCTTGAGAACCTCTAATTTAACAGGTCTTGGTGGACATTACAAGAGTTTGGGCTACAGCTTCTGGGAAGGTAGAACTTGAGGAGCAGAAAGTCAGCTCTGCAGAAGACTGGTCTCCTGTCCTTGACCATTCTCTCCTAATCAGCCCTTTCAATATCACAATTCCAACTCTGAATGAAACTCCATGTGGTCCTACACCATCCCCACGATTCGGTGTGGAACAGAATGTTTTGGTCCATGGGGTTTTCATTGGCTGGAGGAGCTGCTGAAACCTGTTTGGCATCACAGCAACACCCAAATCTCCATGGACAGACAGGTGGTAGCTGCATACAAGTTGCATTGACTGGGTTGCAAACCCAGGTTTCATTGCACAGCAAGTGAGAATTCTACCACGGCACGATCCCTGCTCCCTGACAAGAGTTTAGCACCCATGAATCAACCAACTCTCCATTGTGAGGCTGGAGACAGAGATGCTTGAAAGGAAGGAGGACGGATGTGCTGGTCTTTAGGATGCTGAAAAGGTAGAACATTGTCAATATAAAGAGGAAAAAATGCCCTGATCACAGACCAAGTCTTCCAAGAGTCTATCTGCTTTCTGCAACTCATGAAGCCTCTGCCGAGGCTGGTGGAAGAGGTGTCATGGGGCTGGGTTTGGAATGAGATGGGAGCGGGGTTCAAATCCAGATTCTGTCTCTTATTAGTTATACAAGCTCACACCACTAGTTTCATGTCTCTAAAGCGTCATCTCTTCATCAGGAAATCTGGGGTCACCCCTGTACCTTCCTCTCAAAAGGAGTAAGATGGTTAAATGGGAGATAGAGAGATTACTATAGACTTCATTGCCTACACTCGGATACTTTGAGAAGTGCAGGCTAGACAAAAGATGTCAACCATGAATGTCCCCCTAGCTCAGTGGTGCTCTTCTGGACTGCACATGAGTCTGGTGAAACGTCTTCAAAAACACTGATGCCTAGACCTCACCCCTAGCAATTCTCTGGTAAGGAGTGTAGGGTGTGGCCATGGAGACTTTTATAAATTTCTGAGTGATTCCCGTAAGTGAACCCAAACACATTGGAGAGACTATCAGTACTACCTCTCAGCACCATTATTATTATATTCTTATTTATATTATGCAGGTGACTGATATGCACAAGGCTGAGTCTGCTGGAATTAGATTGGTGCCTATTGCTCTCATCTGTCACTTCAGAAGAGTGGTTTTCAATCAGGGCTGACTTCACCCCCTTAAAATGCCTGGTGATATTCTGGGTTGTTACATTTGGGGTAGGGAATTGCTTCTGGCAGTTCATGAGTATAGCCTTCTCTAGTGGGTATCTCTGGTGGCCTGATGGGTAAGCACTCAGCTGCAAACTAAAAGGTGGATAGTTTGAACTCATCAAGATTTCCACCTAGGATATGGAGCAGTTCTACTCAGCCATAAAGGGTCGCCAGGGATCAGGATTAACTTGATGGCACACAACAAGAATAGCATTTGGGGGGGGGGGTAGATCCTGGGTGGTGCTAGGCGTCTTATAATGAAAAGAAGAGCCCTCTATCCCCTCCAGCCCCACCAGAAAGGAGCATCTGGCCTAAAACATCTATGGGATGATGCATGGGAAACTGTTTTAATAGGTGTGACGGGGGAAAGAGTCTTGAATGAGAAAATCACTCCATAAACTGGAGCAACCTTTGTCATCCTACCCTTGTGTCCCTTCCACTGCTGCAGCTCCAGGAGGACAAAGCCCCTGGCTGGCTAGGCGACTCGGTCAGTGCCTCACTTAAACCTCTCCAAGGATCCAGATCACCGCACGCCAGGTATGCGCTGGAGATTACGTTTCAACTTGGAGGAGCCGTTCCAAAGTCTTGGCGTCCTCCAGTGCTGGAAGTGTTTATAAGAGACTTCCTTGGGAAAGAAAGGTCATGCAGGGAGAACCAGAAACAGATTTCTTTAATTTCTCTGGTTAACTTCTGCCAGCCACTGCCAAGAGGCCTGGTAGCACCTTCGTTATGAAAGAGAAACATATGAGCGGAGAAAAGGAGAAGGTGAATTTATGCCACTGTATGAAGACCTGCCCTTGTAAGGTCAACCCAAGCTATGATCTGAGGAGAAGGAAGGAAAATTAAAGCGGGACAAAAGGAAGGAATGCAGGGAGAGTAGGAGGGAGAGAGGCAGGAATGAAGGTGGGTAGGTGAATGAAAGATGAGTGGGGGAGAGAGAGCAGATTCATGACTAAATGGAAAGAAGGATGGGTGGATGGATGGATGGATGGATGGATGGATGGATGGATGGATGGATGGATATGCAGATGTGTGCCTGAGATGATGGATGGGTAGTGAGGAGGAGGATGGTGGGTAGATAAATGAGCAGAAAGCAAAGCAAGCTGGAGGGATAAATAGGCAGGTGAGTCCAGAGGTGGGTAAGTGTTTAGGCAGATGAATAGATGGGTGAATTGAGTCATCTCCTTCAATGACATAAGACCTTCCTGGTTACTGTTCTGAACCACACTGATGATACTCCACCCCTGCATCGCCAACTAGCACTCATTCAGTCTATCTCTGAGTTCTCCAGGCAGACAGAATTTCAGGCCATCCCAAAGGATCCCAGGTCATGAGTGGTGCAAGTACCTGATCTTTACTACTGTACGCTGCACCACTGATCAGCCAAAGGTTTTCTGGGCCCTTGAGTCTTTTAAGAACTTTTCTGATTTTCAAAGCTTTTTCATTACAATGCAAATGCTCCCCAGAGATAATTCCTGGTGGGAGGTTATCCATTCATTCATTCAACCATCCCATCATAAAAATAGTGAACATTTATCACATACCCACACTGTGCCAGTATTGTACTGGGTTCTGAGAGTACTCTGCAAGAGAAGTAGAAACACCTCTGCCCTTGAAGGGGCCTTGCCAGTGGCATGGCAGATCTTTTTTGGTAGGCATTGCAAGGCTGAGTCTGGACAACCAGACAGGAGAGGTGGAAATTGAGGTGCAAAAAGACAGTCTTTCAAGGGACCTGTGCTATGCTGGGTTGATGAGAGAAACAAATCCAGGCACACTCTGGTGTGTAAGAGAGAACTTTATCTCAAAGAGTCACTGTATGTTAAGAAAACATCCCAGCCCAGTGCAGATCGAGTCCATAAATCTGATATTAGCCCATATGTCCAATAACAGTCTATAAATTCCTCTTCAGACTCATGCACCACATGCAATGATGCCAACTGCAGGAAGGTCACAGGCCAGTGGGTGGGAAGTCTTGTGGATCCAGTGGCAGCGTGAGCATCTCAGTGCTGGCAGGGGTCTCTACATGGCTCCTCCAGTTCCAGGGCTGTGACCACCATCAGCATAGCTCCATGTGGCTTGTCACCAGAATGTCGAGCAGAAAGAGAGTGTGTCCCAGATCCAGGGAGGAAGACGGGAATTCCCAGAATCCTCAGGAGAAAGCCATGCCCACACAGAGGCCTCATTGGCTCTGACCTGATGGACAGGAGAGACTCCACCCCTTAGCTCAAGTTGCCAGGAGATGATGTCACTGCCACAGGACCCATCTCCTCTCTGTGATCCTCCTTTCCCACAACACAATGTCACCGATGTCCACTTGAATCTGGGGCAACACGTGTCTGCTCAAGGCTGGCTGCCCTCCCAGGGTTAGGGTTAAGGCTAGGGCTAGGACTAGGTCCCACACAAGAGGACCTATGTCTACAGCCTGGACAGAAGGAAAGACAAGGTCTCTGTGTCTTCATACCCCTCCTTTCCTGGAGGAAACTCTCAGAATAGCGTAAAGGAAACCTCAGGGAGAGAGATCATGCTTTACTGCCCTATCATCCACCACTCCATGTTTGAGCGGTAAGGTGAAGGGGGCACCCCCTGGCAACCTTGGTTCATGGCACAGTAGGGGTCAGACCCCTGGGGAAGGAGGCAGCACACTGGCTCTCCACTGGAGACACATTCACTGCATTGGCTCTGCTGCGTGACTTTTCTCACCGAACCTCGGGTTTCCCCCCAGTCGAAGGGAGCCATTCCAGGAGAGTGCTGCTGTTAGGTTTGAAAAACCAAAAACTCAAAAACCAACAGGTCAGATGTCTGGTGCAGGTCCTCTGTTCCACTCAGATTATTCCTGCTTCTGGAGGAGTAGAGTGGTTCTCACCCTTCCTCAGGCTGCGACCCTTTCATACAGTTCCTCAGGCAGTGGTGACACCCCTCCCAACAAGCATAAAATTGTTTTCGTTGCTACTTCATCACTGCCATTTTGCTACTGTCATGAATTGGGTGACCTCTGTGAAAAAGTCGTCTGACCCCCAAAGGGTCGTGACCCACAGGTTGAGAACCGCTGGCTTAGAAAGCAACAGGAGAGCCCTGCCTTCAGCTCCACAGCTGCTGGGCTAACCGTTGAAATGCCCCCTGCTTTTATTCTCTGCACCTGGGGGCAAGAGTGCCCGTCTGTTTGCGTCATTACACAGCGTCAATGTAAACAATCCGGTCCCCAGCGGGCATGCAGAGGGTAGACCCCCTTTGCCATTGAGACAATCTGACTGTCGTCGGCCCGACAGGGGAGAGCAGAATGGCTGTAATGCTGTCATGTGGCCAACTGCCATGTCGTCTCCCACGGAGCGGCAGGTGGCCTCACACTGTCTAGTTGTGGGTTGGCGGCTGAGGCCTTTAGCCACTGAGTCATCAGAGTCCCTTCCTAAAGCCGGAGTACCTGTTTCAAGCTTGCTACCCCACCTCACTGCCATCGACGTGATTCAGGGACTCCAAGCTACCCTGTAGGACAAAGCAGAAACTGGCCCCTGCGGGTGGCCAAGACTGTCACTCTGGATGGGAGTCGAAGTCCCCCACCCACCCACCCCCAAACATCACTCGTCTGACAGTGGAAGCATGTGTGCTTGTTCTAAACAGGTTTTAGCCCGGCTTCTCGACTGAGGGGCTGGGAAGAAAGACCTGGAGATCAACTTCTATAAACTGAGCCCAGGAAAGCACTACAGTCTGACCCACCCTTTGGGCACAGTCCTGTGATGAGCCATCAGCTGAACTCGCAGCAGCAGCAGCAGCAGCAACAACAACAACAACAGGACTACTATTATTTCAGGCAACATGCTGATCTCAATAGTTACTCCCAGTTCAAAAAAAGGAAAAGAAAAAGCTGCGTTTACTAAAAAGCACCACAGGGCCAGGTCCCTGTTTTCAGGTCTGTAGTTCATTTGAGAAAGAATCCCAAGCACTGGACTTTCCCACATTTATGAAGCAAAGACAGACACAGAACTGTGGGGTGGGTGCTGCAGCCACTCAGGGCCTGGGTGGGGGCTTGTGCAAATGGGAAGCCCAGGCTTGCACCCTTAGCTTCACAAGGAGCCCGCTTTAGACCTCAGATTATTTTTCGTGGTGATGTCGCAGGATTAAAGCAGAAAAGATGACCAGTCCCTTCCTTGGAATCAGCCTGTATGCAGGGGCTGGGGCTGGGCAAGAGGCCCCTCCCTTCCTGCCCCTCCCCCTTGCCCCCTGCCATTCCCAGAGACTTGGCTGGCTCCGAAGGTTCCAGACAGAGGGAGCTAAACACGTTAGCTGACAGACTAGCAAGACACAAAAGGCGGCAGGAATCAAATAAAAGGAAAAACGCGGCAGACACAGGTCAGTCTTGTATAAATATTTATGCTAGAGGAGAAGTTGGTGCCTGAGTAATGACCTTGTGGCTGGTATTAATAGAGATAATGTGTGTCTCTAGAACAAGCCGCCAGAAAGAGAAAGGGGGTGGGCTGGGATGGGGGGGGGGCGGGCGCTGGGGGGTGGTAGGGGTGGGGGAAGCAGAGCAAGGGCAGGCGCTGCGGAGGTTATAAATCTTCGTGCCAAACCGAAGCCCCGGCTGACCTTTATCCCTTCCTCTCCCGTCCCCTCCAGCGACCCCCCCCCTCTGTCTGCATCTTCAAATCTATTTTTCCTCCTTCTCGTCCATCATATCTGGACACAGCCCCTCTTTGTGCACTAGCCATTAGGAGGGCTGGGATTGTAATCTTGGTGCGGGCGTGCATGCATGCATGTGTGCGTGTGCGTGTGTGTGCTCGGCTGGGTCCCCTGCTGGGTACACAGTGGGTGTTTAATAATGGTGCGAGGCCAGAAATGGATATATGGAACTATCGATGGTGGCCAAATCTCTATTGTCGACGACTGGGCCCCAACGGTGGAGTCGAGTTCATACTTTTGTGGTTTCCCTGACTCCATCTCCCTTCTGCTCTCCAGCCAGCAGGCAGCGGCAGCCACTTGCCCCAAGGGAGGTCTCACTCAGCCTGGCTCCTCTGCAGCCAACATGAAAAAGCAGTGTATCCGTGGCTCCCGTGGTCCGAGCCCTGCTGCATAACGTGGCTGAGCTTCCATGCGATCACTGCCACGCGCATGTCCGGCTTCTTCTCTCCTCCCCACGTCCTGAGAGCACCCATCCCCAGCAGTAGGACTGACATGCCTGCAGACTCATCTTTTGGCATCCAGGCCTGGGCACCGTCTGGTCCTTCCACCTGGCCTGCCGCCTCCACGTGCCTCCCTTTCTCTTCCTTTCTGGCTTCTCTTGTGAATCATCTCTTCTTCCTCTGGGCCATGATTCTCCTTCATAGCCCAGGCAGCTCTGTCTCATGGGCAGCTTAAGTTCAACGGGACCCTTTGCCTGGTCCGGCACTAACCTCAGCATGGGACTTATGGTTGAGCCCCGTGGGGCAAGCCGGAGGGTCTGCCCCCATGTGGAGAGGGTTCTCGTTCTTGTTGAAGCTCTTTGACCCAGCTTGATGGCCTTGCCCTGGACGACGCTGTTCGAACGAAGTGAGCCCAGGCCTCGCCCTCTTTGCATCTTAGGAATATGCTGAGTCTGCAGCTTGTCAGACTTCAGACCGAGTTGTTCATTCGGGTGGCAGTGCACAGTCAGTCTGGCCCCCATTCCCCACTCACATCATCATTCAGATATACTAGGTGTCCTGTCTTCTTTTCTCCTCGTCTCATTTCCACACGCGTGCAGACCACGGCTTGGGCCAGGCCCACCTGAAACATCTCTGCTTCCTGAAACCTGAAAGAATCCTTTGGCAGCAGATCTGCCCTGTGGAACATGTCCTTGGCTTTCTCGGCCGCCGCACTATGGATGTCGGCCATGGAAGCCAGTAGGATGTAATCGTTGACAGTGTCAGTTTCATCTCCATCTTTTGCCTCTTTTCTCTGTGCCAAGAGCACCCTGTTCCGCTTAACCACTTAACCACCTCGGCCCCACACTGACTGTTGAAGAGCCAGTCTCCTTTAGCTTGTCTTTCTCTCTTGCAAGACTCTGAGTATCCTGAGAGCAGCAGGTTAAACTGTCTTTGCCCATGAGTGCAAATCAAAGCCTACTCAGTGCCCAGGAAATGGGTGTCAAGGAGGCCAAGGGCGGGGGGCAGGGGTGCTGCCAGGATGGTGCCAGACTCAGCCTCCTCCCATGTGGGACACAAGAAAAATTGAGTTCCCAGCATCTGGGAAGATCCTCCCACATCACCCAGGGTCTAGGAACTAAGGACTTTCTCTTTCCTCTGTCCAATGGATCCCTGGTTGCTTAGTGGTTATATATTGGGCTGCTCACCACAAAGTCAGTAGTTTGAAATCACCAACCACCCCAAGGGAGAGAGTGAGACTCTGCTCCTGTAAAGAGTTACAGTATTATTCAACTCTAGGGTGGCTGTGATTCCGAATGGACTTGGGGGCCGTGAGGGTTAGAGTTAGCCCTCTGTCCAATTCAAAGGCCAGTTGCCCCCAAGAGTCCAGTTAGATGTACTTAATCAAACACATTGACAAATCACCCTTGAGATGACTCAAATGCACGGTGATTCCATGAGTGCCAAGAGGATGGGCTCCAATGGTTTTTCAGAGGCTGCCCTTGCAGACAGAACTCAGCCAGCCATTCTCCCTAGCCTCCTCGAGGTGAACTCGAACCTCAGAGTTTTCGGCTCTCAGCTCAGCACAGCGTTCGCCATCTGCACCACCGAGGGACTCCTTAATAAAAGAAAGGAAAAGGCGGGCAGAGAATAAGCCACTCGGCTCCAAGCCCTTTCCAAGGCAGCAGTCCAAGTCGGAGGAGATGCTGACGCCAGGTTCTGATGATCAAGATGTGAAAGAAGATTCCTCCCTGGAGATCAAAGCACAGCCGCTTGGAAGCCAACTGAGGTCTCCCAGGAAGGGAACTGTGGAGCCGGACTCTCCTGGAGGAGATTCAAGGCCCACAGGCCCCGCACTCACTACACCTTCCTGAGGCAAGTCCCCCCTCCCCTCTATTTCAGAGTTCCCTCCTTCTCTGTCTGGAACCAGAGAATTGAATGGATGCCTAGTTCTTGGAGCTCTCTGGTCTCTGAAATTGCAGGCTGTGTAAGGTCTGTGCTGTGCAAAGGACCAAGGAACTGACATGCATCAGACACCACCCTGAGCCTGGTCCTTGGCAGAAGGGCCAGCCTTGCTTCTTCAAGGTAGCCTAGGGTCACGGGAAGCCTTTCTAAAGAGGGAAGCCGAGACTGGGAAGAGGCCCTGTCCATGAGACACCAGCCCAAGCTCTCTGTCACTGTGCCCTGTCACTTAGAACTGGCATCTTCATCTTGCAGGCACCATCTAGTCTTGCCCCCAACAATAGGAAGGGACTCCTCCTTTTCCTTATTCTGTCTTGAGCATGCTGGCTGCCATAGACACCAAGCTGATGGTCTGACTCTTGCTTAGACGCGCCCTGAATTACTGGGCCACTGGCTCTGATGCTTTGAGGGGACTAACAAACAAGGTCCCAGAAGGATGAAGTTTACTCATCAGGGGGCCATCCAAAGTTTCTCTGGAGAAGGCAAGAAGGGCAGGGTGAGGGAAGAGGAAGAAGTAATGCAGCATGGAAGGGAAAACAGATAGATAACTGGGAAGGGCCATTATGAAACAGGAAGACCACTCAGGAGGGAGTTCTAGAAAGTTAGGACAACTTTTATTGACGATGTCTTCCGCTTCCTCCTCTTGGAAACGAGTGTCTTGCTAAACTCCCCAGTGCAAACTAACTCATCTCTGAGCATGTGTACAATGTCTACTATCGTCCCCCTCCTCCCACTGGAGGTGAGGAGGGCTGGCCTGGCCACAAGCACCCAAAAGCATTTGCTGGGTCACCGCTGCAAACGTTTTAATGACCTGGAGCTTGACAGAAGAAAGAGCGAGATCCTCATGGTCATTTGGTGGTTTCAAATGTGCCTTCTTTTCTGAAACAATCTTAGTAAGAAAAAAAGTTGACTTTTTTTAATGAAATGAGCTCTCCATTAAATATATATATGTATGTATGTATGTATGTATGTATGTATATCAAAGCACCCAAGAAGACACTGTGAGGGCTTCAGAGTATCCCCGGATGTGATAGAATGTACTGGGACCCCTCCAAAGGGGTGATACATAATGTACCGTCGTACATAATGGCCACATGATCAGGATAGGTAGCAGAATGGGCCTGATTCCATGTGGTAGCTACATAATCTGTTGTCAACTTGAGACTATTAAGAGGAAAGGGCTAGAGTTGAGCCTGTCAGTCACTTGGCAGCTTGATGACCTCATTTGGAGGCACTAAAGAGATAAATAGCTCACTGGACGCAGGACACACCCTCACTTCCTGCAAGACATTCCTGTTGATAAGCCACATGGAGCTATGTTGATGACAGCCAGAGCCTTGGAGCTGGAGAAGCCAGGTGGAGACTCACGCCAGGGCTAAAATGCTTCCTCCACCACTGGATCCACAAGACTTTCCACCCACTGGCCTGTGATCTCCCTTCATTCGGAGTCACAGCATGGCTGCGTGTGTCTAAAGAGGAATTTATGGAAGAGGATTGACATATGGGGTAATATTGGACTTAGGGACTTGATCTGGAATGAGCGGGGATGTTTTTTTAATGTTCAACTGCTTTTTTGACATAAAGTTCTCTCTTACACACATATGAGTGTCTATGAATCTGTTTCTCTAGTCAACCCAGACTGACACACCCTGTATGGTTCTAGATTCACACAGAATCTTCCCAACATCCTATCTCATCTGTTACTCATTGTGAATCTCTCTCTCTCTCTCTCACACACACACACACACACACACACACACACACACCTAATTAGTACTTGGCTTCTTCATGATGTTTACCGGAACCTGGCCTGGTGGGAGGGAGGTGGTGTTCAGTGCTGTTGAATTGATTTGGGTTCATCGTAACCCCTTCCCACCACATACAACACTGCAAAACACTGCCTCTCCCTGTCCCGTTCTCACAGTCCTGCCTATATTTGAACCCACTGCTGCAGCCATCATGCCAATCCATCCCATTGAGGGTCTTCCTCACTGTCCACCTTCATCTGTGCCAATTACGATGTCCTTCTTCAGGGACATCCCCTGTCCCCCCTTGACAGCATGTTCAAAGTACGTGAAGCCAAGTTTGATCACCCTTGATTCTGAGCAGCATTCTTCTGGCAGCTCATCATAAAGGCAATATTCTTTGCCAACGCCATAATTCAAAGATAGCGGTTCTGCTTTGGTCTTCCTTATTTTGGTACCTGGTGTGGTCAGGGTATTTTGTTCCAGGGAAGACATTGAACTTCCGAGATACATCATCTCAACAGGTGTCATCGGCAGGGTCCTCTGTAGATTCCAATCTTACCGTGCCATCTCATGCCATGAGCCATGGAGACATTCTGGGATGGCATGTGTTTGGCTGGGTGGGTGGTGCATCCCACACCCATGGGATTTACCATTCGTCATATCCTATCCATCCATCCATGCATCAACTCCACCCCCCCCTATCCATCAACCCCGTCTCATCCATCCACCCACCCCCACCACCACCCATCCATCTCCCTTTTAATAACCCTGGCAATGGTGTCAAAAGGCATAAGTTCATGTTTTACTCCCATCAGGACCTGGAAGTCTTTCAAAGGCTCCTCTATCACTTCCATGAGTCAACAAAGATGACAGGAATTCCACAACTCCAACAGGGTTTAGAGAGTTGTAGGCCAATACATGCATTTTTCAATAGCCCGTGTCTTCTTTGCCCCAGGGCAATGCCAAGGATGAATGCAGGCAGACCTCAGTGGTCTTAGTGATTTGACTTTGAAAACCATTTGTCAAGATCTCTCATGCTAGCTTAAAAGAGAGAGTGAGGATATGGAGGGGCTAGACCACAGATCCATCATCTCTTATGACCCAAAGCCATTTCTTGCACCCATAGATTCCTCTCCTGTCTTTCCTTTACGTTCCCTTTTAATTCCTTCCTCCACCTCCTCCTTATTGTTCCTCTCCCTCTCCCCACCCCTCCCTTTCTCCACTCATAATGAGATGTATCACTCTTCAACTCTTCCCTTTTCTGCTCCTTCAGTACAGAGCCCTGAGCTAGCTTCTGTTCACCCAAGTCCTGCCTCAGCCTCATGCCCCGTCTTCACATTTGCTTTCCTTTAGTTCAAATCCCTAAAGGAAAATCTGATTGGCCCAGTCTTACCAGTGCTCACAGAGAAGCCTGCTAATTGGTCAAGTGTCTGCTTCTCATCCAATCAATATGAATAAAGGGAGTAGGGTCATGGCTGCTTATACCTGAGAGAATCAGTGTCCCTTAGGAGGAGGTGTGAGTAAAGCGGGCTTGCTCATTCTAGAATTGGGGACGATGGCCCAGATGAGAGAAGGGATTTTGAAAAAGAGGTTCAGTGATTTCATGAAATAGAGTAAGAATTAGGATTAGAATATCAGGGTTGCATTCCAGGCGCCATCCCAGAGACCAGTCAGTTATCCTCAAGGACAACTTCCCCATTTGATAAAATGAGAAAATACAGTCTGTCCTGCCTATCCCTCTGGTCTGTTGTCCGAATCAAATTAGATTGTAGATAAAGAAATTTTGTATGCTGTAAAGTGCCATTCACCTAGATATTAGCATTGCTGGCTGGAAGTCACTCAACTACTGATTAGAGGGGCTTTATCTAACTGGACTTATTCATTTTCACATCACTCATGCTAACAGCAGGAGTCCTGGCAGCATAATGACTAAACACTCAGTTGCTAACTGAACTGGTGAAAATTCAAACCCACCAGCTGCTCACCGGGATGGAGCGCTGGTGATCTGCTCCAGTAAAGATTAAAGCCTAGAAAACCCTATGAAGCACACAAAATAAACACGACAGTCACAGCACACTCATTTGAGTCTACCAGGAATTAAGCAGGAATTATTTTTACAAAGTGGCAAGGATAGGAGGTTCATTTAAAATGCTGGGTTTTATCTTAAATGAAAGGAGCCCTGGTGGTGTCTTGGTTATGCGCTGGACTGCTAGCCCTAAGGTCTGCAGTTCAAAATCACTAGCCAGTCCCTGGGAGAAAGACAGGAATTTCTATTCTGTAAAGAATTACACTGGCAGAAACTCACAGGAGTAGTTCTACCCTCTCCTATAGGGCCATCGAGGTGTCAGCAGCAACTCCATGATTGGGAGTTTTGTCTTGGTTTGTTTTAATTGAATGATGCATGAAATATAAAAGAAGAGGGAGTCCGTGTAGTAAAAGAATGCTCAGAAACCGGGTACAGTAGCAATTACACAATTCTGCTCAACATGATTGAACTATGGCAGGGGTGTCCAACTGGGGGCCCACAGGCTGCATGTGCTTAGGCTTTTCTTCATAAAACTTTTTTTCTATTTTTATTTTATTTCAGAGCATCATGGGCCCCAAAAAATTATCTCAGGGGCTGCATGTGGCCCATGGACCACCAGTTAGAAACCCCCTGAACTATGGAATGAGATTTGTCTAGTCATTAAAAATGTTTTCTTAAGAAGAAGGAAGGAATACATCATCACAGTCTTGGTCAGCATTCGGTCATTTCAAGAGATAGCATATGATCTAGAACCAATGGCACCAAAGGAAAAAGTCCAAACCTTGCACTTGATGAATTACTGAAGAGCAAAGTTTCCGGAATGAGCAGAATGCCAACAGCAATGTTTCAGCCAACTAATGCAAAACCATAAAAACTCATATGTCTCTGCCAAGAAATGTGAAAGACATGTCTTTGGCCAACGTACTGTCAGAGATTCATCTTTGTGTCCATTTCAAAGAAGGTGGTGCAACAGAATGAGCAAATTATTGAACAAAAGTGATCTCCAGCATAGGTTAAAAAGTTGCTAGAGATCATTTTAAAAGGGTAGAAACAGTAGATCAACAGATGTCTTTCAAAAAATCCAAGTTGGATTCAACAAAGAGTGTGGCATGAGGGATATCTCTGCTAACAGACAGGAAGAGAATGAAAGCAGAAAGTACCATGAAAAAAATGTTTTCTTATGTTTGAGTGATGATACAAAGTTGACTGCGTGGGTCATACGCAAACTGTGTAACATTGAGGGTGAAAATGGGAATCCAGAACCTAAACAGGTGTCAACTTGCAAAGGGGTGGAGTTTAGCCTGTCAATCAGGTCGCAGCTTGATGACCTCATTTGGAAGCACCATGGAGATAAATAGCTCACTGGAGTCCAGACCACACAAATTCTCTGCTTCATCTCCCTGCTGGCAAGACATGTAAAGCTATGCTACAGCCCGGGGCTGAAGGAGCCATGTGGAGACCCCTGCCAACACTGAGATGCTTCCACTGCCACTGGATCCACAAGACTTTGCACACACTGGTCTGTCATCTTCCTGCCTTTGGCATCATTGCATATGGTGTGTGAGTGAAGAGGAATTTATAAATAGATTGGTATCAGACAAATGGGTGTATATCACACTTAGGATCTGGCCTGTGCTGGGATGTTTTCTTAATATAAAGTTCTCTTTCACACATCTATGTGCCTCCCTGGGTTTGCTTCTCTCATCAACCCAGACTAGCACATGGACCAAGAGTCAAGACAAAATAAGGGGACACTGTATGATGCAAAATCAGGAAAGATGTCAGCATCAACTCGATGATAGGGAGTTTTGCAAGGGGGTTGCATGTTTTGCACTGTTCAGTCTGTCCCTGAGCGAATGATCTGAGAAGATGGACGAGATGAGGGAAACCAAGGCGTCCGCCCTGGAGGAAGGTTCACACACAACCTGTGGAATGCAGATGCAACTGAGCTTGAGAGGAGCAAAGGTGATGCGAAGCCCTTGTTTGTGAAGATGAAAGAGGGTTGCCTTCAGTAGAGGTTACAACTCAGTATGTAAAGAAAGAAAGAGGGCTGAGCCCCGGTGGCGTAAGTGGTTGGGTGCGGGACTGCAGCCTGCGGGCTTGGCGGTTCAAATCCAGCGGCGGCTCTCAGGAGCGGCGCTGGGTAGCTCCCACAACCACCAGAGGGCAGTGATGCCCACAAAACCTAAAAAAAAAAAAAGAAAGAAAGTGCTCAAGTGAACCAATAGGCAACATTATGATAAATGGGGGTGGGCTGGAGGAGGACATTGTCAAGGATTTCCTGTTTCTCGGATCCACAATCATTGCTCATGGAAGTAACTGCCAAGAACTCCAGCAATCCACATGGCACTGGGTAAATCGGCTGCTAAGACATCTGTATAGGACCAACGAGCAAAGGTGTCATTCAGAGGACGAAGGTGGGCCTGACCCATGTCATGGTGTTTCCATATGGCTGTGAAGGCTGGGCAATGGATGAGGAAGACTGGAGAAGCTATGCTGCATTGGAAGGATGGCATGGGAGAAGAATATTGAAAGGTCGCGTAGAGTGGGAGAAGAACAAACAAATCTATCGTGGTGAATGTACGGCCAGAATGCTCCGTAGAGGGACTCCTGTACTTCAGACGTCTTGTGATGTGGGACCAGTCCTTGGAGAGTGCCATCGTGCCTGGTAGAGCGGAGGGCCAGCCAAAAAAGGGTCTTCAGGGAAGACCCTGAAGGAGATGGATTGACACAGTGACTACAATAATGACTTCAAACATGGCATCATGATGGTGAGGATGATGCAAGACGTGGCTGCTCCACCTTCTGTGGTACGTGGGGTTGGGGCGAGTCGTCACTAACTCGAAGACACTCAAGAACAACCAGCACAAAACAAATTTTCCTGAAGGAAAGGAGAGGAAAACGGATTTGTCAAGGGTTGGTATAGGGCAACCCCTTGTCTAATGGTGGATTACTTGCATCTCACAACTCTCTTAAACGTTGTCGTTTTTGTTGTTGTTGTTGTGGCTGTTGTTGTTGTTATGTGCCGTTAGGTCGAGTTTGGTTCTACCTCATAGTGACCTTAGGCACGACAGAAGGAAACACCGCCCAGCCCTGTACCACCCTCACGGCTGATCTTCTATTGGCCCCATTGTTGCATTCCTTGTTCCATGAGCTATTACATGAGCACATCAGGCTCCACAGTCTGAGCTGTCTGACTCATTCCCCCTCCCTCCAGGGTCTTCACTGCTTTCCTCCCCCGTGTGCCTCTGCTCCCCACCCCTGGGCCCTTCCCGAGACCATCAATACTTAATGCCTTCTGCTGCCACATTCGTAGCTGTGAAGGGTCCAATTGTGTGGCTGATCTATAATGTAAGGTTAATGGTTAATTAGCTCGTTTAACATTTCTTTCATGGATAATTCATGATAGGTCATTAACAAAAGCCAGGGCACAAGGAGGGGCGTGTTCATCACCATAAATCAAAGCCTGAAGCATCATCATGGAAACAAGAACATGCATGTATTATTCAGGTCAAGCAAAGAGCCGGGTCTGCACCAGACTCCTTGGTGCTCTTCTGACACTGAGGTCAAGGGACCAAGTGCAAGACTTGAGGGATATTTGCTAATAGCAGAAGTGGTGGCCCCGGTCTACTGGGATGACATACTCCTAGTCAGTGTGTGGTTGCACATGTCACCGTTAAACTTATGACTCCCCAGATGCCAAAGACCACTGAGTCATGCGCATGGCCCACACGAATAAATAGCTACCACTGATCTCGCACCCACTGTACTTGTGCACCAAGGATCCTACCTGCCCATGTTCCATGCACCAGTTAACCAGAGCTATATGACAAACTCCCGAACACTCATCTGGTGGCTGCTGCCAGTGGTTTGGCTGATAATCAGCTGCTGGTCTCATAGGATCATTGGTGTCTGCTTTAGGGGGACAGAGGTGACTGAACCATGTGTTGCTCTGTGTAGCCAGGGTTCCAAGACCAGGTGAGAAACAAGCACGACCTCTCAAAGCCTAGGCTTGTAATTGGCAGACTCCCTCTCCTGCCTTGTTTCATTGGCCCTAAGGGAGAATCAGTTTAGATGCAGGAGTAGGGAAATGGATTCCACTCTGCAAAATCATGTGTGGCAAAGAATGCAGGAGGGGTGGAGAATGCCAGCTGTTTCTGAAATGACTCTTATCTCCATTCACTTCCCCCTCATAGCCAATCAGTTATCCACTCTTCCAGCAACCCTGCAATGGGGACTCACTATGGGTCAGAGTCTGTTCCCGATACTAAGGCATGAAGCCAGGAGTAGGATGGAGTCTTTGGCCACGTGCAGTTTACTTCCTAGTAGAAAATGAGATATGCAACTTCCCTGTAGTTCTTAAACGCTTCCTCCCTACCACTATCTTGATCCCAATTCTATCTTACAAATCCGGCTAGACCTGAGGACGTACATTGATACAGATAGGAGTGACCTTTGATGGGAGTGATCAGCGGTGGGGTCTCTTGGGCAGACACAAGAACTGAGGAGTGAATGGGTGAAGTACTATGCTGCAAGCAGAACAGAAGGAAGAGCACTTGCAAAGGCTCTGAGGCAGGGCTGCAGCCCGGAGCCTTTAAGGGACATCAGGAGAGGTTAGTGTGGATGGAACAGAGGTGGTAAGTGGGGAGTTGCTGAAGACACAGTGGTCAGAGGACAAATTGTGGCAGAGCTGGGCTCTCCACTATCAGGACTGGCCTTTTGCTCTGAGACAGAAGCTACTGGATAGTTTGGAGGGAGCATCCAGGGTCTGCCCTCAAGTTCCAGAGGGGGTCCAGGGCTGCTGTGTGGAGCCAAGATTAAAGCAGTGGGAGCTGGGAGGAGGCAGAAGGATGACTTGCACTTGAGACTGGAGGAAATAAGAAGGAAGAGTTGAAGGAGAAACACAGGTAGTAAACAAATGTATATTGTTTTATTGAAAGGCTGAACAGCACTACAATGGAGTCTCATGCATTTCTGCCCACTGGACGGCTTACAAAAGATCAGAATGTATTGCTTCCCAGTCCTTGAGGCGACAAGTCCAAATGTGGGTGGCTGGCAGGACCATGTCCTCTCCAACTCCTCCTGGAGAAGGCTTTTGCTGGACTCATCCAGCCTCTGGTGTCCTTCTGACTTGGGGTAGCAACTAAGGGCAGGTATTTGTTGACCAAGAAGGCATTTCCAAGCCCTTTCCAATAAGGGGCACACATTGCATCATCATCATGAATCTTGAACTAACCTAGCTGGCTGGATCCGATTTCATGTCCAGGTGGGAAGGTTCTGGTTCCTTGACTTGCAATAGCTTCACTCCAATGTTAGCCTCATTCTTACTGAATGAGAGCCCACCTGTGGCAGTGATATCATCTCCTGTCAACTTGAGCAAAGGGGTGGAGTCTAGCCTGTCCATCAGGTCAGAGCCAGTGAGGCCTGTGTGTGAACAGAGCCTTCTCCTGACAATCTTGGAGCCATAGGGAGATCTACACCAGTACTAAGCCATATGGAGACCTACACCAGTACTAAGATGCATTCAGCACCACTGCATCCACAAAGATCACCCATTGGCTTGTGATTTTTCAGCATTTGACATCATTGCATGTTCTGAGTGCATCTGAAGAGGAATTTATAGGTTGATATCTGACATATGAGCTAATACCAGACTTCTGCACTTGATCTGGATTGGGCTGGGGTGTTTTCTCAATATATAATTGTTCTTTTATGTCAAGTTCTTTCTTATACACATACGAGTGTCTATGAATTTGTTTCTCTAGTCAACCCTGACTAACACACCCTCCTAAGCTTATCTGCGAAGGTTCTGCTTCTAAATAAGACCATGCTCACTGATACAGGGTTCAGAACATGAATTTATCCCTATTGGGGACATGACACCGATCAAGCCATCAAAGAGAGGGACAAGATGTAATGAGAATATGCATGAGGAAACTGGTAGTTTGGGGCTAAGGAAGGTACTAGGCAGGGATGCCCTCTCAGAAGTGAACATAACAGCATCCTGAAGGATGGGATTGAGTTTTTGACATGAAGATGAGAAGAAGGGCAGCTGGGCAGAAGGCAGCTGGACAGCAAAGACCTGACCTGAGGAGGTGTGGTCATCAACGTGGTCCCCTTCTTGGGATTCACAGCCTTGTGTGCTTGCCTCTGAGATAGTTAATGTTTAGACCCTTACTAAGGACATACTTGCTCCTCGTAGCTCTTCCCACCATGTTTCTCTCTCCTCTGTCGTCAGTGGGAAGGACCAGATGGGCCCTCCTCATTGTAAATGAGTCATGAGGATGCATCTGACCAGCCAGATCAGTGGTTCTCAACACTTCCTAATGCCAAAACCCTTTCATCCTGTTCCTCATGTGGTGGCGACCCCCAACCATAAAATTATGCTCATTGCTACATCATCCCTGTCATTTTGTTACTGTGCTACATTGGCATGTACGTATCCCACATGCAGGATGTATCTTCACTGTTACAAATTGAACACTGTTAAAGCACAGTGCTGAATCACAAAAACAAGATGTAGTTCTATACTGTGAAATATTTGTGTCTAGTGACAAGTCAATGAAATGGTGTCTTGAAGTTTGGTGTAGCACGGGTAACAATTTTCCCGACAGGTACTCAGAGGTGGGTGTGTCTGCACGTGGGTAAACCTGCCTGGAGACAGATTGAGGAATGGTATCTCAGTTCCTATAGGGGCTCTCCAATGGTCTTAGACAACACCTGTGAAAGGATCATTCAAGCCCCCAAAGGGGGTTATGACCCACAGGTGGAGAACCACTGAGCTAGATTAATAAAGACAGCACGACTTTGACCTGACCAGAGTCAAGCACCCCTTGTTGGGTAGGGCTTGGAAATCTTTCTTTGTCCCGCATGCCTGCCCCTCTCAATGTCCTGGCTGCTCACTGAACAAAGCAGGTGTGTGTGTGTGTGTGTGTGTTGGGGGAGGGGTGGCTGGAGATGGCAGGATGGCCCCCAGAAAGAGGACTCAAGATTAAGCACATAAACTGGCCTTTTAAAAGCTTAGTGGGCCTTTCCCATTGGATCCCAAATGGACCACACTTGAGAAATTAAATAAACAGCATTTGTCAAGGGCTTTTGTGGGCTCCCAGCTGTATTTATTTATAGGTTGGCCGGTTATTTATGGGCGCCCGTGCTCCGTATAAAAGCTTTGTCAGAGAGAAGTGGTGGGGAGGAGGCAGAGTGCTTTTGTGCTTACTTGGACACTTAAGGTTTCGCTCCGAGGAGCCCAGACAATGAGCATCTGCTGCCTTTGTTCCAAGGAAGCTGGGTACAAATGCACATCAGATGGGGGTCCTGGAGAGACGGGGCCTCTGGCTCCCCCAAAGAGTCGGGAGCTCTCCTCAAAGACAGATGAGGGTTGATCCCACGAAAAAGTTGCAAACCTGAGAGGGTCCACACCTCTGACTCCTTGGGTCTTCTGAATCAGCTGTGAAGGCCCAGTCATGACTGCTTAAGAAACATCCCTCCTGCTCCTTGCACAAAATAAGTGCTCAGTAGATTTGAGTGACTGAATCCTGAATGGCCACGGTGGCTCCACGTAGAATTCTTGATTCCCACTTGGGACACCTGTGTTCAACTCCTGATCCGAGCACCTTCCATGGTGTCATGATGCCAAGCAGATTTCAGAAAAACTTCCGGGAAGGAAGACCTGGAAATCTACTTCCAAAATCAGCCCATAAAAGTCCAAAGGATCACATGATCCCTTCAGGACCAATGGTGAGAGTGGCGATACTGGGAGGGTGGAGGAAAGGTGGGGTAGAAAGAGTGGATCGATTATAAGATTCTAAATATTACCTCCTCCCTGGGGTAGGGAAAACAGGGAAGTGGTGAAGGGAGACATCAGATAGTGTAAGATATGACAAAATAAGCATAATTTTTAAACTATCAAGGGTTCAAGAGGGAAGGGGTTGATAAGGAGGGGAAATGTGAGGAGCTAATACCAAGGGCTTAAATAGAAAAGCAAATGTTCTGAGAATGATGAGGGCAACAAATGTACAGCGTGCTTGGTATACAATGGATGGATGTGTAGATTGCGGTAAGTGTTGCATGAACCCCCAATAAAGTGATTTTTTTTAAATCCAGTGGATCACAGCAGTTGGATCCATCACCAATCGAGGCACAGGACCAGGCAAGCATTTCATTGCCTTAGGCTTGAGGTGGCTGTGAGCTTGGGAGGCTGACCCCAGGGCAGATAACGAGATAGACTGCTCTGATGGTGACGACATTGAGAAACGTCAAGCTTGTGTCGCATGGAATCCCTTGTCCAAGAACTCGGCCATTTGTGAAAAAAAAAAAAAAAAAAAAACCACAGCACAGTCGTTTTCTCCAGAGACTTCATTCGAAGGAGATAGGCAAGAGTGAGGGAAAGATGGGCAAAAAACAGGAAAGGAGATGAGAAGAGAAGACAGCAAGAAAAAAGAAAGTCCATATCTAAGATAGATAGATAGATAGATAGATAGATAGATAGATAGATAGATAGATAGATGACATCATTGCCAAGTTCTTTGCCATCGTGAAGGGTTAGAGACTTACTCCCATGGAGCCCACCCCGGTCATGGTGACCCTGGAGGCCAGAGTAGAACTGCCCGCCTGCTTTTCTAAGTCTGCAAGTCTTGACAGGAGCAAAGAACCTCGTCTGCCTCCTACAGAGAGGCTGGTGGTTTTGAACTGCTGGCTGTGCAGTTGCGAGTCCAACGATGTCTCCTTGGAGAGTTAGAAATGCCATGAGTATCAACAATGGGGAAATGAGTCAGCTAAAGGTGGGGCAGCCCCTGAGCCCCAAGTGACTCAGCAGGGTTAGGGACCATCTTCATCCGGACTAGAAAATAACTCAGAAAAGACAAGAGAAGGGCACGCTGTTACTTTTCCTTTTAACCACTCTTAAAAGCTGGGGTATACAATTTTTTTTTTCATGAAGAAAGACTAGGCAGACCACATCTGTGTACTCCAGAAGATTCAGGGAGGTTATGTTGGAACAGGAAAACCATAGATGGCTTTTTAATTTTATTTCATTAATTCTTCTGTTTGTCTCCATTTCTGAACTTCCATGGAAAATGATGAAGCGTTTTAGGGGCTGAAAAATCGCGGTCAACCAAAAGTCAAACAGCCGCCAGGCACATGAAAAGACGTTTTGCCTCGTGAGCCCCCAGCAAGATGTACATCAAACCCACCAGGAAGGGTTACTACCCGTTCACCAGGATGGCTCTAATTACAAAAGGGAATAAAAAGTAACAAGTGCTGGTGAGGATGGCAGGAAACGAGAGCCCTTTCCCATTACTGATGGGAATACCAAATGGTGCAGCCATGGTGGAAAGCAACATGGAAGTTCCCAAAATTAAAAATAGCATCACTGTGTGGCCTTGCAATTCCACTCCGAGACATCGAGGGACCCCAAAGATCTGAAAGCAGCAAAAACACCAAATCCACTACCATCAGCTCAATGCTGACCCCTCTCGACCCCTGTGGGTTTCTGAGATGCTGTTTGGGGGAGCAGAAAACCCAGTCTTCCTCCTGTGAAGATGCTGGGTCTTGTCCAACAAGCCTCGTGGCAGCACACCTTACAAGAGCCAAAAGGTAAGAATCACCTGATTGACCATCCAGAGGGAAGGGGATGGACATAGTGTGCACTACATGGCCATTGGAATGATGCTCAGCTGGCAGGAGAATCGACGTCTTCAGATGGGTACCGTATGGAGAGAGCTTGACCTACAAGAGTGAGCAAAATAAGCCCATCACCAAGGGACCGCTAGGAGATGACTTCGTTTATTTAAACAATAAGAAAAGGAAAATGTATAAAGCCCGAACAGTATTAGTGTGACTAAGGGGTGGGGGTGAACGGTAATGGAAAAATTGTGCTGCTGAAAGGTAGGGTTGCATCACCGGTGATCAGATTTCTCATCAAGAATTCGTACACCTGTAAAAAGTTTAATGAGCAAAAGTGGTGTAATAGATATACTTACAGTCAGGGAGACAGGAGAAGAGCCGGTCAGGGTGCAGTGTAGCTATGATGAAACATACAACTATCCTCTAATGCTTTCTCCCTGTCACCCCCCACCCCCCATCCCCACACACTATCATGATTCCACTTCTACCTTACAAATCTGGCTAGACCAGAGAATGTACACTGGTACAGATAGGAACCAGAAACTTAGGGAATCCAGGACAGATGATCCCTTCAGGACCAGGGGTGAGAGTGGCGATATGGGAGGGTGAAGGAAGGGGAGTGGGGGTAGAAAGCAGGAACTTATTACAAGGATGTATATATAACCCCCCTCCCTGGGGTATGGACAAGAGGGAAGTGGCAAAAGAGAGTCTTCGGACAGTGTAAGATATGACAAAATAGTAATAATTTATAAATTATCAAAGGCTCATGAGGGAGGGGGGAGTGCGGAGGGAGGGGAAAAATGAGGAGCTGATACCAAGGGGTTATGTAGAAAGCAAATGTTTTGAGAATGATGAGGGCAACAGATGGACAAATGTGCTTGACATACACTGGATGTATGTATGGATTGCGAAAAGAGTTGTGTGAGCCCCCAGTAAAATGATTTTTAAAAATAGATATACTTACAATAATGCCTTAATAAAAGAAAGAAAATCAAATGTCAATCAGGTCAGTATTTACTAGATAAATTGTAATCCCCTCCACCTCAAGGAAAACCTTTCTTTTAAGGTCTCCAAGGAGGTAAAAATCCATCTCTTTTTTTTTGTCTTCATCTATTATAAATTCACATCTTGAATTTTCATCACCTTATGAAAAGTGCTACAATGTTGCACACAGGAAGGAAGCTGCATCAGTGATGGTCCATTGTGGGCATTGCCACCCATGAGATGAAACAACCAAGGCAGGAATTATTGAAAGAACAAGGTAAGCCTTCACTCAGCTCACAGTGAAAGTTCACCATCACCAGAACTAAAGAGATCTGTACAAAATATTGCCATATCAGTACCCCCATGAGTCACTTTGGCTTCTTTTTGTTACAGAAACTGTCATAGACTGTAGAGTCCATGTTGAGTCCTGGCAACTCTGGAGGCCAGAGCAGAATGGCCCCAGCGGGTGTCAAAGACAGAAGCAGGTCACCGAGTCCTTCTGCAGAGCCGCTGAGTAGGTTTGAACCACCAACTTTTCAGCCGAGTGCCTAACCATGTGTGTCACCAGGGCTTTCCTGAGCATCCTTCGCTTATTATAAAAACATTTGCTCTATTTCTATATTGTGTCCGGTTTCTCTTTGTCCCGATTTAAGCCACTCTCCCTACTCTTATTCCCTCATCTAGGATGGATTCTTTATCTGTTCAGAGAACCCGGGGCAGATTATCCAAGAAGCAAGTTAAGCACTGGCTGATGTGTGCTTCCCTGCTAGTCCATAGTGAACAGTTGTATTGGGGTTTCACCATCTCAAACATGTGGAACTGTCCACTGCAGAGGGACCAAAGCCAAATTCATGGCCATCACATCAATGCCGACTCAGAGCAGCCCTGGAGGACGGCGGGGGGGGGGGGCGGAATTGCCCCTCTGACTTTCTGAGATTGTCACTCTTTAGGGGAGCAGAAGCCTTGTTCACGATAGACTAATAAGTAAGTGTGATAGGTAGGTTTGTTGTGACAACATGGCCAATGAGCACACGTAAGATCAACTAAAGGGTGGAGATACAGATGGCTCAGCGACCCCACCCTTGCTCTCGGATCTTCTGACCAGCTAGCTACCTTATCTGTCCTGTGCCTCGATCTCTAAGCAACACTACCCGTGGGCCACCTAATCCATGTACTGTGTTGATGTGAGTTGAGGTTCCTTCAAGCCCTGCTCCACCATGCTCCTTGAATATACATCTCTTGAACTGGGGACTGTCAGACTCTGTCTGACTGTTGGTGACAAGCTTTGCTCTTTTCTGCTTGTGGCCAGTTGGCCTGAATTGCTCTACAGAGGGCTACTCAGTGACCCTCAAGACTCGAAGGACTGCCAGGCTGCTAGCAGTCTCATGCAAGTGAGTTGTATCAAGCCATTTATACTGCTTCATAGATTAGTTAACTGTTTATTTCTTATGTTAGATATCCTTCTATCTACATATAGAGAGAGGGAATTATAAGTGTCCTGGTTTTGTTTCTCTAGAGAACCCTGTGTAACACAGTAAGCTTGTACTGACCCTGCTTATAACTGGGACTGAGTAGGCTTTCACTATCGTCATCACTTGCCTATCACCTCAGTGACAGCTACGGGAGCCTGGGGAGAATGAGGAACTGGGGATCCAAACTCAAGCCGCCAAACCACCGCCACAACTCACAAACCATCACAACTCACAGCAATCCTGTCGGACAGGGTAGAACTGCCCTTGTGGCTTGCTGGGGATGTCATTATTTACAGGGATTGAAAGTCTTGTCGCTTCTCTGAGAAGCGACTGGTGGCATGAAACTGCCGAACTTGCATCACCGTGACAGCACTCCAGCTCGGAATGCAGCACCCGGGTTCAGATCACTAGAGCTCAGGGGCCAGACTCCAGCTCTGCTGAGTTCAGGCTGTGTGAGGTTGAGCAAGTCCTGTGATGCTTCCACAGCACGGCTTCCCAGGGGGCCCTGGGTTTAAAAGTGAATGTGACACTAATAACAAAGCAGGAGTAGTAAAAGTCATGCTTTGTCTCCCTGGCCACTTCACACGGGGCCCGCACTACATCCTCGCGGTGCAGTCTAGCGTGGCTTGATTGAAGGGGTCTTTCCAATCCCTTCCTGGGCACGCAGAAGGTGGATCATGAAAGGGGAAGAGGGAAGGAAGGACTGGTGTATGGGCCTAGTGCGGTTTGACAGAGAGTGTTGTCTAGAACAAAAGAGCAAACAAATTCCACTCAGGAGTACAGCCAGGATGTTCCTTGGACGCAATGGGTGTCGAGATGGCCTCTCACTCATGTTGGAAGGCCAATGGCCAGAGAGGGACATCTTGTTCAGGAGAGGGTCCATGAAAGGCCTCAAGGAGGCAAATGGCACCCAAGCTGGGTGACTGACTGGAGCACACCAAGGACCAGGGACTTGGCACCGAGCCTGGGCAGGAGGCTGCCAGGAGTCAGAGCCAATTGGATGAGCCTGGCCAGGATTGGCAATGAGATCCTTTGTCCTCTTTTTCCCACTTGACAGAGGAAGAAAAACCATTGCGGGATGCTGACTTTGCAGCAATCGTTCCTGGGATGCACACTGGATGGGCTAGATCCCAGCACCTATTCATGGGTAGACCCTGACATCCAGTCTTACAGTATGCATCCCATAAGTAGATGCTGGCTACTATTCATGGGTATGAATCCTCTAGCCAGACCCTGGTTACTCTTATTGGGGTATCTATCTCATAGCTAGAGCCTGGCAACCATTCTTGGGGTGCTCATTCTGTAGCTAGACCCTGACTACCATTCTTGGGGTATGCATCTTGTAGTTAAACCCTAACAACCATTCTTTTTTTTTCTTCTAATATTCATTCTTGGGGAATGAATCCTGTAGTTAGATTCTGGCTACCATTCTTGGGGTGATCAGCCCCAACTAGACCCTGGCTACTCTTTTGTGGGATAACTATCTCATAGCGAGAGCCTGGATATCATTCTTGAGGTGCTCGTTCTATAACTAGACCTTGGCTACCATTCATGGGGTCTGCATCTTGTAGCTAGACCCTAATAACCATTCTTGAGGTAGGAATCCTGTAGCTAGACCCTGGATTCCTTTTCTGGGGTACTCATCCTATAACTAGACCCTGATCTCATTACTGGTCTCATTTCATTCTTATAACTGCTAACCTGTCAGTCTGCTACTATGGCCAGAACAGACGAGGACGAGGAAGGGTGAATTCCCTGGGGTCCAGAGAAAGATTTTCCTGAGGAGACTGAGGACCTGCCACCCTGATCAACTGGCCCAATCCCTCACAATCCGAACACCTCACCACCCAGTCAGGGCTCTGGTTACAGAGAAATGCTTTGAAGAGACCCAGCATGGTTCATCCTCCTGGCCACCGCCCTGACACAATGGCTACTCTCTCACCAGCTACCATCGATAGGCCGTTGCCTACCCCATGCTGACAGGAGCTTCTAAAAGGAAGTGTCTGAGAGGGCAGGTAAAAGTGGGTGCTCCGTATCCCCTCTGAAATGGACAAGGTTTGCCTCCCAAGCTAACTAAACACCACCTGTGGCAGTGATATCATCTCCTGTTGACTTGAGAAGAGGCGAACTCTAGCCTGTCAATCAGGTCATAGCCAATGAGGCCTCTGTGGTTATGGCCTTCTGAGGATTCTGGAAACTTCTCTCTTCCTCCCTGAAGACAGAACCCACTCTCTGTGCTTGACATTCCCAATGGAGCTGTACTGATGCAGTCAGAGTCCTGAAGTTTGAGGAGCCATGTGGAGATGCACCCCAACACTGAGGTACTACTACTGCCACTGGATCCAGAAGACCTCCCACCCACTGGCTTCTGGTTTCATGCATTTGGCATCATTGCATATGTTGCATAAGTCTGAAGAGGAATTCATCAACTGGCATGGAACATATGGGCTAATACAAAACTTATGGACTTGATCTGAACTGGGCTGAGATGTTTTCTTACTATGTAATTGCTCTTTATATAAAACTCTTTGTGATACACATATGAATGTCTATGAATTTGCTTCTCTAGTCAACCCAGACTAACACCACCACCCCTGTCCTCTGAGGCAGCAGAAAGGAAGAGGCCTGCCAGCAAGGAGAATGCTGGTTCTAATCTTCAGGGGGAGGGGGTGTCATTCAGGTTTTACCTACTTCACCTCAACATGCCTGTGACTCTTAAAGGGCTGCGGGTGCTCTCTCATTACGGCCGGGACAGTAAAGCACAGACTATCAGATAGAAATTGGAAAGGAAAGTAGGGGCGCTGGCTTGCACATCTGTAAGTCATTTGAATTTGAGACGAATGCATTCTGCTGGGCACTGGCCGGGGGGTGGGGAGGGGAGAGTGGGCTGGGGCAGTTGGTTCCCATTAATCTTGGTAGCCTGAGAATGTCCTGCCTGTGACTGCATGCCGGTCCCAGCCCCAGCCAGGAGGCCAGACTGAGAAGTGCCCTCCTCCGTGTACCACAGACACTGGGACCCAAGTGTGTTCACGGGGCCTCAGGACAAAAGTAGTCAGGAGACCTGAGACACACAGCCCTTCACGGTGCCCGGTTCTCCATGGCCCCTAATGAGGTATTTACATGACAGATCAATTATGCCCCTAGAAGAGTGGTTACAGGCTATTGAGTAATTAGTGACATTTTTAAAATACATGTTCGACCACACAAAACCGTGTTTACACAATGCTGAGGAACAGCCTTCCAACCACAGAAGCGAAAAGAAGCTAGCCAGGACAGAGAAAGTCCAGCCCTGGGGTAGAAAGGGGGGTCTTGGTGGCTTTGGTGCTCAGGTCATGGACTTGGGGGATGGGTTGAAGGACTGCTCTGTGCCAGGCATGACTCCAGGTGACAAGGCGACAAAGGTGGCCCACAAATTTTAAAAAGCTCCTGGTACTAAAGCACATGATGACCATGCTTGAATCCACTGGATCTTTAATTCAGCAACCCTTGACTGGGCACCTACTATGTGCCAGGAGAAGGAATCTAAATATAAGCAAAGATCTGATCTCCCTTTGAGGCATTCACAGTGTGGGATCCATCAGTCACACGTCTTCGTAACGAGTATCCACACCCAGTCATGTCTACATGTTATGAAGGAGGCAGCCCTGAGGTAAGCCAAGCTCCAGGTTCCAAAGATAGATATAGACACAGACTCTTCTCCAATGTATAGTCTGGAGGGGGCTTCTTATTGTTAACAGGAACCTCCAATGAATTGCTGCTTTGATTCACTTATTTACAAATGCAGGTAGGCCCCCAATGATGGGGTATTCAAGTTTTGACAATGCACACATACAACCAACCGTAATTTCTCTGTGTGTGTGTTTGTGTTCCTTTTAACATTAGGAATACATAGTACATACAATGTGGCAACACGTCATTTCTTCATGCTCTCCTGTCAGTTGATACATAAGACTTCCAACCCCCAAAGCCAAATCAAGATCAGACTTGTAAAGGTAATGAAAGGCAAAGTTAAGGAAAACAACACAAAAGTGGGATGTTCAATTTATGTCAAAAATGTCCTGTGCCAGAGACATTAGACTGTAAGTCATGGACGGTAGCCTCGTGGTTTTACACTGGGCCACAAACAACAAAGCCACAGTTGGAAACCACCAGCTCACTCCATAGGAAAAAGAGGGGGCTTTTGACTCCCTAAAAGAGTTACCGATGTAGGAACCCAGAGAAGTAGTTCTTACCTTGCCCTTCAGGTTTGCAATAAGTTGGTATAGACTCGAGGGCAGTGTGTATTTTTGTTTGATTGTTTGTTTGTTTGTTTGTTTGTTTATAGCAGACACAAGGCTAGGTAGCTGAGTATCCAGACATAAACAAGAAAGACTTGTCCCTGCCCGGAGCTCCAAAAAAGACCCAGGAACCCTGATGGCAGCCCAGCGTGGTAAGTTTCATGATGGGAACCCCAAGAAGGGGATAACACTCTTAAAACAATGAATACTGGGTCACAGAGTCCCTGGGTGATGAACGCATTTAGTCTTTAATATAAAGCTGGCAGGGTTTAGGTCATCCAGAGGCACCTCAGAAGAAATGCATGGCAGGCTGTTTCTCAAAGTCCACCCCCTGAGAACCCCACAGAGACCTGTTCTGTTCTGAGACACACAGGGTGGCCTCCAATCAAGGCATCTCCATGGCAGCGGGTTCTCTGAGATGCCTGGGGGCAACAGATCATTCTTTCCTCTTGAAGAAGCTTAAGATGGAACCCTTGCGGGAACACCCGGGCCCTGTTCCTTGTGAGAGTCGCCAGCCCCTTCCCATCCTGTATCAATTAGGCCCCTGACTCCATCACTCCTGACTTCAAAGGGGGAAAATGGCAGCGAATTCACAGAGGACAATAAACCCAGTCCGTGGCAGACTACAAGCCCATAAACTTTTTCCGGCCCTTCAACTGCCCAACCAGCATTATTCCCTTGCTCATCACCAAAGGGCTGCCTTCATCCACAGCCAGAGCTATAAAATGTGTGTGTGCATACATATATGGATGCATACATGCATCCATATATGCATAAAAGTCTATATTCCCATATCATCTGGGAGAAGAAGCCTGGCAATAATGTCTGCCTCAATGAATCAATCTGCTTTGAAATAGCCAGGGCTATTACTGGCATGGCCAGATGGCAGCTGCAACTTGTTCTTTATCGATGTTTGAAGAGTCCCAATTGGACCACTCACTTGTCAGTGATCTGGGGTATGTCTCTTTCCCTTACAGTCTGAGTTTGTTCTATAGTCTTAGGCTATCTATCAGGTGCTTTAGACTAGACATACCTAGAAGGTTCTAGGTACATCCCAGGGATTCAGAAATAATGTTTGGGGCTCTGTTGGGCATCAGCAAGTGCGTTCTGATTCACTGAAGAGGGCCTTGTGAATTTGGTACAACAAATGCTTGAACTCAGGAGTTGATCCCATCAGAACACAAATATGCAGATTCGTGGTTCTTACCCTGAAGTGGCTGTAACCCACTGACTCCCATCCCTGGGGATGGTTGGTAGGGGCTGGCAACATTTGGGGGTATGACAGCTGGAGGAGATGCTACCAGTATCTAGTGAGTGAGGGCTAGGGACGCTGCAAGCATTCTACAAAGCACACAGGGAACCTTCCCTGTGGTAGTGACATCACCTGTTGCCAGTTTGAGACGGAAGAGTGAAGGGGTGGAGTTTTGCCTGTCAGTCAGGTCACAGCTTGATGACCTCATTTGGAGACAAAAAGGAGATAAATAGCTTGCTGGAGGAAGAACACATGCCCTCTCCCTGTGAGATATTCCTGTTAAGAAGACACAGGGAGCTACAGTAGAACCCGGAGCTGCAAGAGCCCCATGGGAACCCTTGCCAGCACTGAGATGCTTCCACTGCCACTGGACCCACAAGATGTCCCACCCACTGGCCTGTGATCTTCTGCATTGGGCATCATTGCTTGTGTTGCATGGGTCTGAAGAGAAATTTTTCAATTGGTACTGGACATATGGGTTATTATCAGACTTATGGACTTGATCTGGACTGAGCTGTAGTGTTTTCTCAATATTAAATTGCTCTTGTTTATAAAGCTCTTTCTTATACACCTATGCATGTCTATGAATTTTTTCTCTAGGTCACTCCTGTAACCCAAGACCGTGGAACCCAATATGCTAAAACTGAAAATAATGCTGAGGTTGAGAAATCTTGGCATAGACACCCCAAAAAAAGTTCACTCGGTTTTGTTTCTTGACATGTAAAGTCAAATATTAAGAAGAAAAGAAACCAATACGAAACAAGCAAAATCTGTTTAAATGGTTTGTGTTAGGGTCTACATGAAGGGATTCAGTAAAGCCATTTTTAAAATGAGCAGTTTCGTGATCTGGATTTTAGAGACTGACAGCCATATGAGTGTCCAATCTCATTCCCAACAAACATTAATTACATGACCTCCACTGCTACCACTCCCACCACCATCACCATCACTAACAACACCATGACCGCCACCACTAACCGCACCGCTATCCCCACCCTCACCATCTTCATGACTTCCAAAACCATTACTACTACCAATAATAGTAATACCACCACCTCCACTAACAACAACACCAATAACAACAGCACCATTGCCTCTACCACCACCAAGAATGACATCAACTCCACTAACAACGACATCCACCATCACTACCACTGCTAAGAATACCCCCATCACCACCTCCCCTAGCACCACCACCACTAACACTGCATCACAACCATCTCTAAAAGCTCGATTACCACTCCCAGCACTGCTCCCATCACTGCCACCACCGCCACCACCATCTCCATTAACCACACTTCCCCACTAACAAAAAAATAGTAGCACCACCATGACCACGTTCTCTAACAACACCAGCAACAGTAACACTATCACCATCGTGATCACCAACAACAACACCGCCTCTACCATTCCCAACCAGTCACCACCTCTGTCTACCAACAGCACTACCAACAGCACAACATCTCTACTAACAACAGCACCTTCACCACCTCTACTAACAACCACACTGTTCTCACCACGACCATCACAATGCTGTGAGGTGTATTCAAGCACCATTCTTATTTTATGGATGAAGGAAGTTTGACTCTTAGAGACCAGAACCTTGTTCAAGATCACTCAGCTGGCATAATGTGCTTGAGGTGAGCTTCTACGCCAAGACAAAACCCATGTCTTCAACCCAAGATTATGTTCCTGAGTGACCTCATATCACAAATAAGTTTAATTTATGGAGATGTACCAAATTGTGTAGGGACACAATGACCACTAAGTTCCTGTTATCCTGGAATTATCACAGTTTTAATACCAAACACCTGGCTCCTGAGAAGCCTTCCGTCTTAGGTCAACTGAGCTACTTTGTCATCCTGCTTAGGGATAGGCAGGGGCAGAGGTGGATTAGCAGAGTACCCACATTTGGTGAGGGATTGTTTAAGATTGTAAATGTTCACCTTCTAAGGCTTAGACACTTCTTTGACATGGAGAAAGCATGGCAAGGTGGGTCAGAAAATCTATTCCCACCATAGGTTCACTGCTTGCACATGAGCTCCTTCTGGAACCTTCTCTCTTTCACTGAAAGCGTTTGGTTAATTTTTCTATTAAAGTCACCCATCTACACCTCCTAATATCTAGCTTTCCAGCCAGCCAGCCATCTGAGGACCCCTACAGAGCTGTGGTTCAGTACTTTGCTGCTCGTGGAAAGGTCAATGGCTTAGACCTACCAGTTTCTAACTGGAAGAAAAATGTGACAGGCTGCTTGCAGAAAGATTACCAATTTGGAAACCTTTGGAGTCGTTCTACCCTGTTCTGTTTGATTGGCTATGAGTTCAATTGACCCACAGTTGATGGATTTGGGTTGAGTTTCCATCCGTCTACCCACACATCCCAAAGGGAGCATTGTGATGGGGCTCACGGGTGGTGCCAATGGCTCGGGACTCAACCACTAATGGAAAAGTTGGCTGTTCACACTCACACAGAAATGCCCAAAAGGAAAGTTCTGGCAATCTGCTGCAGTTCTATTCTGACCATATGAAGTCACCATGAGTCAGAATTAACTTGGCCGCTATGTCGTTTGGAGGTTTTGTTTGTCTTGAGGGGGAGCTTGAAATGGCAAGCTCTAGGCCGGGTGTTCAAAGAGTCCTGGTGGTGTGGTGAGTTACTCATTCGGCCGATAACTGCAAAGTCACCATCTCAAAACCACCAGCTGCTCCACAGGAGAAAGACGAGGCTTTCTACTCCCATGAAACGTTACCCTCTCAGAACTCACAGGGGCAGTTCTACTCCATCCTGTAGGGTTGCCGTGAGTGAAAATCAACTCGATGATTGTGACTGAGGCCAGTCTTTCAGGAGTTGAAGGGCAGCTTGAGAATTTGATCTTGGATTGTGACCTCACTTCTTTGAGCCTCAGTTTCCTCATCTGTGAAATAGGCACAACAACAGAGTTTCACTGCCTTGACATACATGAAAAATACTTATCATAGGACTTTGGCATGCCAACAGGGTTCTTTGAATATTGTTGGCATTAGTTATTAATAATCACATGCGACTGCACCTATTCCACTCAAAAGATGAACCAAAGGCGATCTATTTGACCCCAGAGATGTACTGACTGATAAAACCCTCACAGGACTCTTCGCGCTTACATGGAAAGACCTTAATTCTAAATCCAAGTGAATTCATGATCAGCTACTTCTCTTCTGAAGTTCGAGATTAAAGCAAGAGAGAGTGGAGCAATGAAAGAGGGAGAGGCTGTACTCTCTCAGTGCATCAGCCAAAACAAACATGGCGCCTTGCAGGGCCTGGCTGGGTGAGGACGCCTCCCAGTGGGCGCGGCCACCTTTTGCGGCATCTTCAGGCTTTTTCAGCACCAGCTGCAATTACCAGCTTGGTAATTATCCCTCTGACCCATTTCCCACAAAGGCCTTTCAGGTTCTGCACGCAAGGAACAGCATGAGCCAACAATCCTCCATCTCTCATTCCCTTGAACCTCCCAGTCTCCTAGCAAAGCCAACCTCTCAAGACCCCAGCCAAAATGCTCCCCCCCCGCCCCCGGCATAAGCTGGAATGCCATACTAAGTCTGCTGATTGGTAAGTTGTCTTATGGGGTTTTTTTTAACTCTCTGAATTCTAAACCACTAAGAGGAGACAGCTCAAGAAAACCAAGCACAAGGCATGAATGTCTTCTTTGGTTACAAAGGGATGGAAGAGGATTTGTTGGTTGGGTTCTTTCTCTCCTAAAAGAGAGAGCATGCACTTTGGTGGTGGTGGTTTTGAACATGACTGAATCTCTTGGAACAGGGTGTCTGGAACCCCAAAGGTATAAGGAGTGTGGCCTCTTGAAGGTGGGGGAGATGACATCTCTTAAAACATCCCTGTCTGGGCAACCCAACTTGGAACCAAACCAACTTCCCATACCCATGATCAAGGGAGTCTCTGGAAGCTTGGACTGACTGGATGTGCAAATCCTGATATGGTTGGAGAATCTGGGGAGGGAGGGGTGCTCCATGAGACTCTGTCCAACTCTACAAAACAACTCATGTCCTCTCTGCAGTCTTGTCACCCTCACAGTCCCTGGGGAAGACATGGAATTCTGAGGGCAGTGATGTGTGCACAGGGCCACCCTCTGCCCCTAACCATGGCTTCACCTTGAGCTCCCTGTGTCTTGCCTTTCCCGTGTGTAAAATAGATACAATAGGGACACTACTTTGAGAAGCTGTGGTTGGGATTAAATGAGGCAATGGTTAGCACCGTATGTGCTGCTGCTTTAAGTTTTTATGAGTCTCAGTACTACCAAAGAGGACAAGTTGACTTTCAGTCATTCAAGAGGTGTCAGATGAGCAAGAATCAATGGTACTGCAGGAAGAGTTCAAGCTGCTCTGAAAGCATTCGCCAAAAGCAAGACTATCTGAATGGATGGAAGACCAATTGAAATGTTTCAACAAGCTGATGAAACCATGAAAGCACTTACTCTTCTATGCCAGGGAATTTGGAAGACAGCTACTTGGCCAACTGATTGGAAGAGCTCACTATTTGTACCCATCCTAAAGAAAGGTGACCCAAAAGAATGCTCGAATTATAGAACAATATCATTGCTATCGCATGCTGCCAGAGGTTCAGGCTGGATTCAGAAGAGGACATGAATAAGGGATATCATTGCTGACATCAGATGAATCTTGGCTGAAAGCAGAGAATATCGGAAAGATGTTTGCTTGTGTTTTATTGACGATGCAAAGATATTTTGACTGCGTGGGCCATATGACAAACAATGGATAGCTTTGACAAGAATTCAAAACCTAGAATATTTCATTGTGCTGCTGTGGAACTTGTACATAGACCAAGAGGCAGTTGCATGAATAAGACAAGGACATACTGCATGATTTAAATCAGAAAAGGTGTACATCCTGGTTGTCGCCTCTCACCATACTTATTCATTCTACATGCTGAGCAAATAATCAGAGAAGCTGGTTGATATGAAAAAGGTTCTCTGTGGCATCAGAATTGGAGGAAGGTTTATTGACTACCTGTGGCAAGCAGATGACACAACCTGGCTTGTTGAACATGAAGAGGCCTTGAAGTCCTTGTTGAAGAAGATCAAGGATTATAGCCTTCAGTATAGATTGCAATTCAATGTGAAGAAAACCGAAATCTTCACTACCAGTCCATTAGGTAACATCGTGCTAAATGCAGAAAAGATTGAAGTAGTGAAGGATTTTGTCTTGCTTGGCCCCATAGTCAATGCCCACAGGAAGCCACCAGCAAGAGATCGAACGACACAATGCATTGGGCAAACCTGCTGTATGAGAGACCTCGTTAAAGGGTTGCAAAGCAAGGATGCTCCTCGGAGGACGAGCATGCTCCTGGCATAAGCCATGGTGTTTGCACCTGCCTGGTATGCATGTGCAATTTGGAAATTGAATAAGGAAGATCAAATCGATGCATTCAAAATATTGTACAGGAGAAGAATGCTAAAAGCGCTGTGGGCTGCCAAAAACCAAATGGCTATATCTTGGAAGGACAGCCAGAATGCTCCTTCGAGACAAGGATGGAGGGGCTGCGCCTCCCACCATTTGTCCATGTGGTCAGAAGAGTACAGAGCTTGGGAAAGGATGTCATGCTTGGGAAAGTAATGGAACAGAGAAAAAGGGAAGAATTTGATACTGTGACAGCCTCCGCGGGCTCAAAGATAAGAGCACCTGTATGGATGGCACAGGACAGGGCAGGGCGTTGCTCTGTTGGGCGTGGGTGCCTGGAATCAGAACTGACTACAAGATGCCTAGTCACTACATGCCTCAGTTTGCATGGCCTTTAAATGAGGATCTTCTTGTGGGTTATGGGGAGTGTTGATTTAATCCCATTTCCTTTATTGGCTGAGAATTGCTGAGTGTAGATTTTGTGATCAGAATTACGAGCTGTCTTTGTATGTTTTCTCTTGCTATCTTTGGGATGGTTATTCATCAACTGAGGAAACCGGGGCTCAGATCAGATAAGACACTTGTTAGAAGTCTGTGGGCAAGTCTGTCTGATGCTCAAATGACGCCTATCAAGAATGCCTCCCTTGAGGGCAGACTGTGTAAGAGCTTCTCGGGTAGAGCATTCTTGCTTTCCTCCTCTGCTTCTCAAATAACCTTGAGTCTACTTTTGTGTGTCTGAACCAGGATCAGATGGGTCGTGAGAGCAGCCCAAAGAGTCTGTGATTAGAAAACGTAATTGGGCACCACGAATAACCTGATGAGAGTCCAGTTTCTACTTCAGTCTTGTAGAAGCTGGGTGAGGCTGTGGGACTCTTTTAGTGTCTCATCAGCTGATAGGCATTGGACCAAATCAAGTTTCTGGGATGTCTTTCTGCCAAGGGTAAGTGTCATGAAGTGGTCTACAAAGACAATCTTACTTTGGTTAACAGTGACCAGGTCTTCGAAGCTTAGGCGCAGCCACTGCTGGTCTTCATCTGTCTGAGGGAAAGAAAAGTGTGAAAAACCAAGAGACACATGGAAACACTTAGACTAATAGACTGGTGAACCACGCCACTCTCCGCCTCCACTTGCTGAGACGAAAAGCACTGGATAGTGCCCAGCTATGACTAACAACCAACTTCTATGCAACGGATCACTCTGAAGTTTCACGACTTGCCTTCCTGATGCCCTCGGAGCAACAGCTTCAGCCAAACCAGATGTATGTGAAAGAAGAGAAGAGAGAACCACCAAAAATTAAAAGAAAACACGCTCACAGACGCAACTGGGAAAAAGGTCCACTGCATGGGGTGCTCAGTAGGAATGTGGGTCTTCCTCCTGAGGTGTTTCTGTGTGAATTTCAACCATCAATCCTTCTATGAGGATTCAGTATGGAACCGGCTATGCTGGGTCAGACAGATGCGTTTGACTCCAACTTTACAGCCCAATAGCTGAACATCCCAAGAAAATAACTGAGACCTGTCCATCTACTCATATGGAAAATGTAGCTCATGCCAGCCTTGAAGGTCTGTTTGAGAACTAATAGCATTTGTGTGAGCCTTCTGGCCAGCACCACAAAGTCCTGATTGGTCGATGTGAAACTCCCATTATATTGTTGTATTACTAAACCCAGGTTCACTGTAGAGCCCCATTCCCCAGCCCTTACCTGGACAACTTCTACCAGAAGCAAGTAACCAGCTCACCATCTTGAAGACAAACTAGGTAGGGGGTACCTCCCTCCCAAAGAAAACCAGGATTTTGTTTTCAAAGCTATGTATTTAATTTTCTTTACAAAACAATCTATTACCTTCAAAATACTCTCCATCACACTTAATGTAATTGTTAAATCTGCAATTCCATTCTTGGAAACATTTCCCAAACTCATCTGTTTAGATGGCTGATATCATCTCCCTCGTTTCCTCTTCACCTTTTCTACATTTTCAAATTGCTATCCTTTCGTGTCTCTCTGCATTCACAGAAACAAAAAGAAGTTGCATGGAGTGAGGTCAGGGGAGTCAGGTGCATGCAGCAAGGGAGACACACTATTTCTTGCCCAAATTTGGTGCACTGAGATGCCTGTGTGAGCAAGTGCATTGTCGTGATGGCAAAACCAGTGCCCCATCAGCCACAAATTAGACCTTTTTTGTCTCACACTCTTATGCAACCTTTTCAGAACCTGTGAATAGAAAGTTTGATTAACCGTCTGACCTGGTGGAACCAACTCGAAATGCACAGATGTTTTCATCTGTTTGGGAAGTTGATGGACGTCTGTGGGAAACAGAAATATTTCTCCCAAGTAGTCTCCCCCAAATATATACCAAACTTAGCTGATTGCTACATGTAGCAAATGGCTATACACTTGAAGATCAACATAAGTGGGTCAGGGGATATTGTCCCTAAGGATTACTAGACATCTAGAGCAATCAGACTGTATTGGCCTACCCGCGCACCCCCCACCCAAAAATAATAGGACCCACTTCCTTCTGATAAGGACAGTAGTAGATTGCTTCCTTGTAGGAAATCCCACGGAGGTCAAGTCCACTCGAGGGTGACCAAGATTAGGCGACCATCATGAATCTAGGATCCACCCATCTTGACACATGTATACCTCTAGTCCCTCCCCTTCCTATTATGGGTACGCCCCTAGCTTATCCCCTTCCTGTTATCCTTATGCCTGCCACACATCCCCTTCCTGTGATGTGTATGCCTATTGTATAGCCCCTTCCTGTGACGTGTGTGGTTACCTGTAATCACACCCCCTAACGTTGGTTAGCAATAAATCTCCCCATGGTCATGCCTCCTCTCTTGCCCTCTCAGCCCGCACTGTGTGTGGACCTGGCTGTTGAGATCATGACCATCCAGGAAGTGAGCATGCTACCATGAAATGTGTCTGACTCTTTATTTTACTTTCTCCCATCTTTCCCATTTCTCTATGACTTTACTATAATCTTTATATCTCTCAACTGTGGAATTGCACTTACTGAACCCGTGATTAGTTGCGGGGAGCTGGCATTTCCCCCACAAATGTCCAGAACAAGGTTTGTCATCCATCGACATTTAACCTTTTGTGAAAAAGAAAAAGCATTCATACATTTGAGATTTTCCCGGGGCTATAGTCCCCCTAAATGATGCTCAATATCATAACAGTTTCTGTGGCATATCTTCCCAAGCAGGAAACTAAATTTCACAGCCTCGTGCTTCTTTCTTAAATCAGCCACCACCCAAAAAAATGAGGTTTAAGCAAAACTGTTTTTATGAAAAAAATTCCCTGTGGCCAGAGAACCTTCCCAGGCAATGCCAGTGAGTGCACAAACTCAGAGTGGGTTGCTTAATGCTTGCCTAGCAAGGAAAAAAAATACATACTATGAAAGTTCCTTTCCACCCAATGCAATTCTGGTGGAATAAGAGCTTCCCCCTGATATTAATAGCCAGTTGTCATAGAATAGTCGGTCTCAGGACAATCCCATGCCATATGTTTCTGAACCTAAGTGTGCTTTGTGGGGTTGAATTATTGGAAGTAGATCACCAGACCTTGTTTCTTAGGCACCCTTGAGTGGGCCAAGTGTTTAAACCATTTTTACCACCAAGGGACTTTGAGGCCACTGTAAAACCAAACCAAGCTTACTGTCATTGCATCAGCTCCATTTCACGAGACCCTGTAGGGCAGAGAAGAACCGCTCATGGGGGTTTTCCTGAGCTGTCAATCACTGAGGGAGCCGAAGGCCTCGTTGTTCTCATACATAGCAGCTGGTGGGTTCAGACTACCGACCTTGTGGTGAGCATGCACGTCATTAGAGCCATAGTCATCCGAGAAAAGGAGACTCTGGTGTGATTGAGGCAACTGAACTCCAGGTGTAGCTCATGGACATTGACACAACAAGCCCTCTTCTGCCCTTAGTCCTCTGCCCTCTGTAGTTCTCTTATACCGCTTTTTAACTCCTGCCTGCTGTTGGATTAAAAGGGAAATCTCCTGCATTGTGAAAGATGAACTTCTAATTTTCTGAAACAGTTTCAACGCGGCATGGAATTTACCATCCTGTCATCAAAGGACTCAGCCCGGAACTGAAGAAGGGCTTCTTCTGTGAGTAAATGAAATTCCAAGTTGGCTTCATCTTGACTTCCCTCCCTCCCAAAGCAGGAGATTATTTCATCTCTTTGAAAGGGCTTTGCTAACTGGGAATTCCATGTACCTGGGGAGGAAGTGGAAGAAATTACCCACAGAAGGGTAACCAATGGGTCCCCAAATTTGCATTGGGGCCCCCCCCAGGGATTCCGTGGCTAGATGGTTGTCTGCTTGTCTAAATGTCAGAAGTTTAAACCTACCAGTCCACTGGAAGTTGGGAGGTGTGGCACCCCATAAGAAAGGCCTGGCAAACTACTCTGGGTCGCACCCCGTAAGAAAGACCTGGCAAACTACTTCTGAAGAAACCAGCCCTGGCAAACCCTTGGAAGCCAGGTCTACCCTGACAGACATGGAGTGGTCATGACTTATGTTCTAACATGAAAAATGGCTGGGTGATGGAGTGTGATGAGTGGGGGTGTCAAAACAAGACAGAAGCACACAGAGAAGAGTTAACTGAGTGGGGTTGGAAGTGTGTTTTAGCACCCACAAAGCTGAGGAGAGCTGAGAGTGCAAGGCATTGGGGAGGGGAAAGTGGGAAATCAGAGTGCCCAGGTCCTCAGAAAGGGTCCTTACATGTGTCCTGTGAGAACAGATGTGAAGCCTGGGATGCCGCTGTCTAGGATGTGTCTGTGGTGGTTGTGA